>JAECUM010019260.1:0-68828 GCA_016617855.1 Megalonaias nervosa | reverse complement strand
GTGTGTTAAGAAGCTATTTTGACTTCATGAATGCATCATAGTATAGGGGCTAATTTCATCGATTGTTCCTGAATTGTTTCAGAAAATGTTCATTTAATCTATGCATTAAATACAGATGTTGAAAGAGATATGCATTTCAATCTATCAGTCTCGTTTTAGTACAATGATGTTTCAATGACATTGTGGGCTAATCAAACTAGGTTAACCGACAAACATTAAAGCATTATTATTTGCCTTTAGACCTTTTCATAACATTCTTACAATTTCTTTTTTCAGACTGAGGTCAGATAGATTTATCTTGCTGATGAATTTATCGACGGCTATTATTCTGGCGCAGGTTGTGTTCCTTGTCGGCGTGGATGCAACGGAACTTCAGGTTGAATGTGCTACAATGTTCTTTTGTCGATCTCTGATTTTGATATACCAGATGATCGATCAGTCATCAAAACTCGTTATTTAGGTGTCGGCTTTGATTTATATCAGGTGTACTTAGATACTTTCCCATTCGGTTTTCATAACGAGGTCAACTGAGTATTCAACTTGCTGCTGCCCACTTTAAAACTCTGAATTGATCATTGCAAGTATTTATTGCCCTAAATCAGAACACTTGCGATGAAAAGACATTAATACTAGCATTCATGCAATATTAAGCACTTCAATTAAATATAGGACAGAAAAGAGAATTATATATAATGTTTGTAAACTTTAATACTATATTCGAACGGTAATATGAAACTTTGCCACAGATTTTCTAAGGCGAGTACGGAATTGATTCAATTGTAAATACAACATGGATAACAATGATTTCATTTGTTTTAATATGATCCATATAGGTGGATTAATTTTGATTTTTACTAAGGTAAACTAAACTGAGCGGTGTCCTCATTTTCGACAAACGTGCAGGTTGTAACCGTATTACAATTCTTTTGACGAAGAGGTAAGGAAACTATTGGCAGAGAGAGAGAGAGAGAGAGAGAGAGAGAGAGAGAGAGAGAGAGAGAGAGAGAGAGAGAGAGAGAGAGAGAGAGAGAGATCACTGTAGCCCATCATTATGGTAGCCATACCTTTATACCTTTCTCTCTTTTCCACTGAATTTCTCTGTTTCTTTTGCATCAAATTTACACAGTTACAATTGTGATGCATATTTAATTTAATTGTTTGTTAGTTTTAATTTTTTTTATATTTCATTCCATGCTATTGTAATGTAACATTGTTTGTTGGACTTGGCCTTGTCCAAAAATGAGTTCACAACTAATAATAGCTTCATTATTCTCTATGTGTATTAGCTAACTAACGGAGTTATTATTCAGGTAAACATGTTGATTTGGGTAAGGGTTTTCGAGATTCCAAAGTGAATTTTGTGTGCTATTGTGTTGTAAGTTAAACAAGGCTCATTAGATCCTTCTAGAAGGTTATTTTTCATTAGGTAATGGTTGTTATTAGAAAATGTTAATTTGTGACCTGGGATCAAGCAGAGAATTACATCATCTTGGTACTGTGCTT
Organism: Megalonaias nervosa; assembly: GCA_016617855.1. Taxonomy (NCBI): domain Eukaryota; kingdom Metazoa; phylum Mollusca; class Bivalvia; order Unionida; family Unionidae; genus Megalonaias; species Megalonaias nervosa. Next base: position 67,325 of record JAECUM010019260.1, on the reverse strand, counting down.
ATTTTACCAGTCATGCTTTAACATCTAACACTTTAAGTTGTATTATGTTGTGACCAGTTTGGGCTGAATTTTAATTTCTTCAAATTATTGAATTCAAGTGATTATTTTCTCTGGAAATACAAAAGTGCTCTGATAAAATTCTTGGATAAAGACATTCACTGGAATTTATACTGAATTCAAACCTGGAATAGTAGTTCTTTGATTCAACAAGAGACTGTTGACAGATCAGTATTTTGTAAGCTATAACAGACACGTCATCGCCTTCAATTTTGGATCTCTTCAGGACTTGAACTGAGTTTTATTCAGTACTTTTTATTACTAGGACTTGTGTCTTTAATTCTTGGAGAATTTTTGGATTCAGTTTGCAATTCCGTAAGTTCTTTTTCTCATTTTTCACTTTATATTCTAGGGAAATAAATTATTTGTTAACTTTTACAAAGCTTGTTGTCTTTACTCTTTGCTGTTGCTTATTTTAAGAGCATAGACTAGTAACAGAAAATTGGGCGCTCGTCCTTGGGATACGAATTTTGCTAAAACATTTTAGAAAACTTTGCTTTTGAAATTTAAATTCCCCTGATTTCGTAATGTTTAAAATCCCAAGTATTATTTGACATTTTAGAAATATTTAGTGAAATCAGCAAGCTTTTTACAATGTCATCTAAAGTGGAGATGTTTATTTCAAATCCAAGCCGGGAGCAGTGAAATTGTTTGAAAAAAAGATGAATTGCTCCAGCTTGCCAAAAAATATGATCTTTCTGACACAAAAGCTTCTTTAACGAAGCAAGAAATAAACAATATTTTGGTCCAATATTTGGTGGAAAGGATTTTTTTTGGATAAAAGTGCTTTGGTTTTGATTAGTAGGTCTGTTTCAGACTCTAACATAAAAGTAATGGAATTAAAATTAAAATAAAAGATGGAATTAGAGTTGCGAAATCTTGAACTTCAGAAAGATAAAGAGAAAAAACAACAATTAGATAAAGAGGAATGAGAGAATAATGCAATTAGAAAAAGAGGAGAAACAAATGCAAATGCCATTAGATAAGGTGGAAAGAAAGAGGAAAATGCTGTTGGAGAAAGAGTAGAGAGAGAGAGAGAGAGAAACAAACGCAGTTACAGAAAGAAGATAAACAAATGCTATTGGACAAAGAGGAAAGAGAGAGAGAGAGACAGATGCAAATGCATAAAGAAAAGGAAGACAAAGAATTGCAGAGGAAAAGAGAGAAGGAAGAAAGTGAATATCAATTTAGATTCAGAGATTTAGAGCTGGCAAATGAAAAGCATATTCCCACTTTACATACAAATTCAAGTTTTGATGTTAATAAGAATATTATGTTTGTGCCCCCTTTTAGAGAAAAAGAGGTAGATACATACTAAAATTGCTGAAAATTCGAAATGGCCAAGGGAGCATTCGACTCTTTTATTACGGAATGCACTTTTCGGCAAAACCCGAGACATCTATGCTTCCCTAAGCAAAGTGCTGACTATGATCTGGTTAAGGAATGCATCTTAAAGGGCAATGAGTTAGTCCCTGAGGCTTATCGACGCAAATTCAGGAACTATGAAAAGGAAGCTGGACACATTCATGTTGAATTTGCAAGAGCAAAAGAGCAGTTATTTGACAGGTGGTGCTTAGCCAAGAAAGTAGATCAAGATTACGAAAATCAAAGACAACCCGTATTACTTGAAGAGTTCAAGAATTGCATCCATAGTGAAATTAATACATATCTTGATGAACAAATGGTCGGAACCTTGGAAAATGCTGCTCGTACTGCTGACGAGTATTCCTTAGCTCATAAAGTTTCTTTTCTAAGCAAGTCTTTCACTCCGCAGTCTTCTGGTAAAAAGGTATTTCAGCCTAATATGAGCCCTTCTAAATTTCAATCTGGCAAAACGTTGAGAAATCATGTTTCTGATAAGCTTTATCAGAAATCCTTATCTCTTCCTATTGGAAGAAGAAAGGACATGTTATTTCGGATAGCTGCAAGTTGCAAAATAAGCATCAGAGTCAAGACAGACCTATTCCAAATACTCTTATTTGTAAGAGGTCAAGGTCACGGTCATGTATTCAAAGCAATACATTTGTTGGGTTTCATAAACCCCAGTCTGATTTTATTATGGAGAATTATGAACCGTTCATGTCGAAGGGTTCTATATCGCTCTTGGATGATTCAGCCAATTCGATCGATATTAAAATTTTAAGGGACACGGGAGCTTCTCAAAGTCTTTTATTATCAGGTACTTTGAATTTTTCTGATCAGTCTTCTTATAATGAGAGTGTTTAATTCAGGGAGTAGAGTGTAGCTTTGTTAATGTTCCTCTCCATTGTGTAAATTTGTCATCAGACTTAGTCTTAGAACCCATGACAGTTGGAAGGGTGTTTTCTTTACCAATTGAGGGCATTCATTTATTACTAGGCAATGACCTAGCTCGAGACAAGGTTGTGGTTAATCCACTTGTAACTGACAAGCCTTATTCGGATCAGAAAGTCGATCCTGTTGAAAAAAGAATTCCTTGATTTATACCCAGCTTGTGCAGTTACTAGAGCCATGGCAAAGAAAGCTCTTGAGAACGATGTTGATTAGAAAAGTATTCCTTTAGCTGACACATGTATTAGTCAAGCTTTTTATTCGGTCGCTTTCACTCGTTGTTTGGATCAATCAAAAGCTATTGATCACAGTGATCCTATTTTAACTACTCATTTTCATTATCCTAATCAGGGTGACAAACAACAATCACTTGTCGTCGAACAGGAAAAAGATCCTGAGATCTCGTGTTTGTTTCAAAGGGCCATTTGTGAAACTGAAGCCACTGAAGTTCCTGCTTGTTATTTCATTAAAAATGGGGTTCTTATGAGAAAATGGAGACATCCCGAGGTACCGGCTGCTTACAAGTGGTCAGTGAACTATCAAATTGTAGTTTGAAATTCTTACAGACTGGAAATTCTTATTCTGGCCCATGAAACTCTATTGGCTGGTCGTTTAGGGATTAATAAGACTTATCACAAGATCTTGAATCACTTCTATTGGCCAAAAATTAAAAGTAATGTTTGTAAATACTACAGATCTTGTGATACTTGTCAATTGGCAGGAAAACCCAATCAGAAGATACCTAAGGCTTATCTGTAACCTATTCCTGCATTTGACGAACCATTTAGCAGAATTATGGTAGACTGTGTCAGTCCCTTACCTAAAACCAAGTCAGGTAACCAATATTTGTTGACCATAATGTGTGCATCAACAAGATTCCGAGAGGCACTTCCTTTGAGGAATATTAAAACTAAAACAATAGTTAAAGCCTTGATAAAATTATTTTTATTCAATCTGGCCTTCCCAAATCTGTCCAGTCTGATTAAAAGTCATGTTTTATGTCTGGAATTTCCCAGCTAATTATGCTTGAATTTGGCAGTAAGCAATTCAAGTCAAAAGTGAAATTATGGTTTGACAGAACTACAATGGAGAGAACCTTTGAGTCTGGTGATAGAGTTCTGTCTCTCTTGCTCATTCATCAAAATTTTCTTCAGATTAGGTATTACGGCCCTAGCAAATTTAAAACGAAAATGAATGAGTTAAATTATAATAATAGTAATCCTGGGATGTAAATAAATTAAAGGAGTACCAGTATGTTGATAGAGATAGCCACGTTAATCATGCAATTAATTCATTTGTACCTGTCCCACTCAGTGATGATTTAAGCGAAGGAATGCAATCGGACTCTATTGATTTTGGAGTAACAAATCTTTGTAATTCAGAAATTATGAATAATCTGGAAGAGAAACTTTCCCATTTGCAACAACAGAAAAAGAATGAACTTAAACAGTTATTACTTGAACATGAGCACTTATTTCCAGATGTTCCTACAAGAACAAACAAAATCTACCATAACGCTGAAATTGTAAATTCCACACCTGTGAAAGAACGCTCATACAGGATGAACCCTCTCAAAATGGAAAGCTTGAAAAAGAAAATTCAATATTTGCTGGAGAATGATTTCATTGAGCCGAGTAAAAGGGACTGGAGTGCACCATGTGTACTTCTTCCGAAACCAGATAATACTTTCTGCATGTGCACTGATTATAGAAAGGTGAACAGTGTGACTAAAACAGATTCATTTCCATTACCAAGAATCAATGACTTCATTGATAAAATTGGAAATGCCAAGTACGTCACCAAATTTGACCTTCTGAAAGGATTTTAGCAAATTCCACTGAAGGATGGGGCAAAGAAATTTCGGAATTCGTAACACCAGATGGACTCTATCAATATAAAGTGATGCCGCTTGGGATAAAAGGTTCGCCTAGTACTTTTCAACGTTTAATGCATATGATTAAATTTGGTCTAGATAATTGTGTTGTTTACTTCGATGATGTCATCATCTACAACGACACCTGGAAAGAACATTTAGCGACAATTTGGAAATTCTTTGACAGACTCACTGATGCAAGTTTGACAATTAATTTATGTAAAAGTGAGTTTTGCCGTGTCTGTGTAACATTTCTAGGACATATCGTTGGATATGGAAAAGTAAAACTATAGATGCTAAGGTCAAGGCTATCTCTGAATTCCCTGTGGTATCAGTAAAAAGCAACTGATGTGATTTTTGGGTATGGCTGGATACTATCGGAAATTTTGATCCAATTTTTCGATAATTTCTGAACCCCTGACAATTTATTGAGCAAGAAAACCAAGTTTCATTAGTCTGAAAAATGTCAGGAGGTTTTTGATAAGATAAAGGCTATAATTAAGAGTGCACTAGATCTTACAGCTCCAAATTTCAGGCAATCATTTAAATTGTGTGTTGATGCAAGTGATGTTAGGGTTGGAGCAGTATTGATTCAAGAAGATAGAAACGGTGTTGATCATCCAGTGTGCTAGTTTTCTAAGAAATTAAATAAGCACCAGAGAAGTTATTCCACAGTCGAGAAGGAATGTTTGGCTTTGATATTGGCATTACAACACTTTGAAGTTTACATTAGTTCAGCTCCTTCTCCGATTATTGTGGTTAGTGATCACAACCCCCTTACTGTCGTCGGCAAGATGAGAAACAAAAAACAGAGATTATTAAGGTGGGGTTTGTTGTTGCAGGAATATTATATTGACATCAGTCACATCAAGGAAAAAGACAATTTAATAGCAGATGCACTTTCACGTGTATAGAAATGTATTGTTTCATGTATACTTTGTGTCATTCATAAGATTTTATCTTAAGTTTTATTTTTACCACATGGAGTTTTGACTGGTAGTAAAAAGAAAGCTTTATTGTGTAAATCTTTCTTTTTCTTTATGATGGGAACTGTTATGTCTATTTAATTTAATTTGTTTGTTAGTTTTAAATTTTTTATTTCATTACATGGTATTGTAATGTAACTTTGTTTGCTGGACTTGACCTTGTCCATAACTGAGTTCATTTCTGCTTGACCTGATTGACGTTTTTTAAATTATTTTTTTAATTTCATTTATGTAAACAACTAATAATAGATCCATTGTTCTCTATGTGTATGATCTAACTAACGGAGTTATTAATCAGGTAAACATGTTGATTTGGGTAAGGGTTTTCGAGATTCCAAAGTGAATTTTGTGTGCTTTTGTGTTGTAAGTAAACAAGGCTCATTAGATCATTCTAGAAGGTTTTTCCATTAGGTAATGGTTGTTATTAGAAAATGCTAATTTGTGACCTGGGATCAAGCAGAGAACTATATTATCTTGAGACTGTGCTTATTTTACCAGTCATGCTTTAACATCTAGCACTTTAAGTTGTATTATGTTGTAACCAGTTTGGGCTGAATTTTATTTTCTTCAAACTATTGAACTCAAGTGATTATTTTCTCTGGAAATACAAAAGTGCTCTGATAAAATTCTTGGACAAAGACTTTGACTGGAATTTATACTGAATTCAAACCTGGAATAATATTTCTGTGATTCAACAAGAGACTGTTGACACATCAGTACGACGCGGGCCGCAACAGACACACCATCGCCTTCAATTTTGGCTCTCTTTGGGACTTGAATTCTTGGATTATTTTTGGATTTAATTCGTAGTACCGTAAGTTCTTTTTTTCTCATTTTTCACTTTATATTCTAGGGAAATAAATTATTTGTTAAATTTTACAAAGCTTGTTGTCCTTACTTTTTTTGTGTTACTTATTTTAAGAGCATAGACTCGTAACACAATTATTTGATAGTTTCCGACCAAAGTGCACTAACCTTCATCCTTGTCATAGTTTGGACAGTAAACCTCACGTTTTCAAGAAGCCACAGTTGCACCACTTCCTAATTCATTTTTACTTACTGACGTTATCACTTTTTACGTGCAAGATGCTGATACAGCGACTGTTATATTTTGGATCTTGATAAACGAGATTAACATATGTCTATTGACCCTTGTAGTAAGTTCAAACAATTCTGTCATTTGTTCTAGAAATTCTGTGATATATAATACAAATGAATCCTGAAGCATCAAAATCAGCTAGTGCGGTTTGTAAATATTGTTGAGGTTCTGTTCAAATGTAGAGGTTATTATTATACGAAATCTTTTCTCGACCTGAAATAGCATCTGTCGATGAGAAATGATTTATTGAAGTGAAATAACTAGTTATGCTTTTTACCAATAATAAGATGGAGGATATCTGTAAGATGGAGTATGTATGTATGTAAAACAGATCGAAGTGGCATATTTCTTGCTGTATCAACGGTTGACCGTTTAGTTTCTGCTGTGTTTTATGTATATTCGCACAGAAAATATCGGCAGTAACATAATTCCATTTCTAATTCAAGGACAAATGGCAGAAAAGAAACAAATGAAGGAAAAAGTATAATGCAAACTATTTGATTTAAACTTAATTTGTCTGCATGCAATGTGGTCATACTTTCCACTGGATAACTCAGGCGTCTACAATTGGTTTAAAATTGCTTGGTTATCAGGTTATTGACGCGGCAGTGAAAATATTTATCGTATTTCACTCAGTTGAATTATCCTAGCTATATCACTTTAAATGTCCAGTAATTCACGGGCTAGCATATGTTAAAATACAGTGTGTCCTGACTGTGAATGTCACTGTAATCGCAGAATGCGAAGATATTGGTATCGTAAAATGTTAATAGTTATCCTTTGCCACAAAACATCACATTAACAACTTTTCTTGAGACGAATGGTCATCGAAAAATCGACTAATTGACATAAGACAATGATGAGCAGAAAATATAAGAAAAGTCATTGACGGCAAAGAAGAAAGCAAGAAAGAATGAGAAACTAAAAACATCTCTCCCTCGTTGTCGTTCTTATTAAGAAGCCAAAGCTGAGAACTATTGTTTGTTTTGTATCGCCATGAAATTAAATAAAACAAACTGTGACCCTTTATCGTTAAAATTATTGCTGAACACATTTCCAACAATTTCTGTAATTTTCAGGCACTCTGTCGATTTATTGCAATTCTTCTGCACTACTTGTACATGGCAGTATTTGCATTGATGCTAGCTGAAGGAATCCAACTCTACCACAAACTTCATCGTGCGTTCTCACGTGACATCAACCTGATGACATATTTAGCTCTTGGCTGGGGTAAGCTACATTTCACTAAACATTTGTTTTCAGTGGTACCAAGCATTTAGTCTTTGGTGAAACAAAGACAAACTAGTCGAGTTGTATCTTCCATTTTGCAGAGTTTTCTAGGGAGTTAACAAAGAGTAGGCCTTTAAAGGTGAACTTATTCTAGATCATTCCGTTGGTGTCCGCCAAGTCGAACGATATTTCATGATTTATTTTGAACATCGCTACTAAAATCATTATCGACTTTATGTTTTACTTGGCATCAATCACATTAGAAAAGAAAGCTGCTGGTCCTGCGTTGGTCATAAGGTAAAGAGACATGGAAATTCTAAGTAAGGCTGATTGATATGGCTGATGTATCAAATAGATGAGACCGCTTTATCAAATACTTTTATAAGTTTAAAATCCTTTGTATTAGGCAATGGATTTTAGAACACTCTCCGTCATTTTATTTATATTGGATCCATTTTGATCAATTTTCCATGATTAAATTATTATTCAAAATCAGAAAAAAATATGGATTCTTTTTTATAGAACACTTGACTAAAATGCTTCATGGCTATATTTCAAGAAATAGGAAAGCCAAGTTCGATCAATGATCACAATTTATTTTTTAACGTCTCCGTTTTCATTTTCAATCACGGAACATTTCGATCAAAAGATGAAAGTAGATGCATTTGTTGTTTTGTTTGTTTGTTTTTGTTTTTTGTTTTTTTTTTTTTTTCTTTTTTAGTTTTTGATAGCTTTTTTGTTGTTATGCTAGTTTTAGAATTACTCATATAAGTTAAAGCAAAATGTCGAATCTTTTTTGACCGCATCTGCTGATTTGCCTCTTATGATTGACTGTCAATGCAATCTACATACTCTTTGAACCTGTCTGTTCAGGCAACTTCATTAACACTTTTTTCCTTAAAAGTGTAAACCTGATGTTCTCGCCCAAAGTAGACTCGTGCACTGTTTTGTTATTTATGATATCATGTGTGAGATCGTGTGGTCGTTCAAGAAAGGTTAGTGGCTCTACATTTGGTATAATTCTTTTTTTAAAACTTTGCGACAAATGTATATCAGAAGCGCTTATCCCTATACTGCACATCGTGTTTTATCTAATCTTTCTGCATATGTTTAAGGATATGTGTTCGTTTAAAACAGAATTTTTAATAATTATTTATGTTCTTACTGTTTCAAGTCTAACTGTCCCAAATTCTTTACGTCATGTAACATATTTGTCGGTAAATATTCAAACAATGGTATTAAAAATAATGCAGACGTTATTTTTTGTTTCTTGTTTGGAGTATTTATTTCATTCAGTTACAACGTAACAGGATTTATATAATATTTCTAGAAACAAATTAATGTCACATAATAAAAATGTCCTGTCAGTATGCAGAACTACTTGTCGAATACACGAAACAACCTTTTGCTCAAGAGCTTGTTGGTAATTGTGATGCATGTTTTCATTTGCAGGCGTTCCCCTCGCCATAGTAATTATCTCTCTGGCAATTGATTTCGACGGGTATGGTACGAAAAAACGGTAGGTATTGTGCTCTTTTCGTTAATAATATTTGTTCAGCAATTACTCCTTCCCTAAAGAAACTAGTGGGTCCAAACGTTTTAGTTTTAATTTGTGTAACTTTTCTATTTCCGGGAACAATGTTTTATCGCAAGCAGATCGTGATCTCTTATAATGTTGGGCACCTCATGCGTTAAAAAGGTAAAGTACCGTATGAAATTAGATTGAAATGATGATTTCTCTTTTGATTGTAATCATGATATCCTGATACGGATACTACTACGGAAAATACATGAGAAAGAGAAGACTAGGTAGAAATATGATATTCTCTTTTACACGCAATATATCACGGTTCAAAATGTAGATGTGCATTAATGTAACACAGTTTGAACAATTTGTATTGCTATTCTTATGGTACCTTCCTGTAAATTACCGGCTCTTGCCATAGACGATAACAATGAACTTACTGTTTTCCAGCAATGCTAAACCGTGTTCTGACGATGTGTCATACAATTTTATACTAAACCCATGCAATACTATGTTTGAATACCACGGTTAAAGTCACTTTTCATTTAATAACAAAACGTATTAGAAAGCGAGACACACGAAGACACGCATATATACAGATAAAAGAAAGCCAGTAATACAAGCTGCAAATCATTTAAAGATACGATAGTGCGCTCGAATGGGACTAGGAAAATCTTTCAAATTTTCCAAACTAAATAATATCTGTTTAAAGAAAAAACAATGGCATGTTGTGTCGAAATTAAACCACTCCTAGAACAAAAACAGGTTGTTATGCCATAGTCATTTGCTCACGGTTACAACCAGCAGTGACACAATAAAAGTGTAATGAAACTAGTCAAATTGAATACACAACATTTTGTTTAATTGGAAACTGTGATTCCTTGTCGAATGTCTGTTGGAAGACGCAATAAACATAATAGTCAAGTTCTAAATATCGTCATTACTGAGACGTTGGCGAGATATGTCTTGGCTTGGCTAACGGGTCAAGACGTGATTACAAAGAAAGATTGCGCTTGTGATATAAATTATCCCTTGTGTACAAACCAAACTATCGCATAACGTCATTGTTGCAAAGACCATCGTAGTAGCACAATAAGTCGTTTAAGATTTCAGTAGATGCTAGGTCTACGCCTTCTATATCCATTTATTTTAGTACTTTTACCCGATCGTCACAGGAGATTGTATACGACAATGTTGAAATACAGACAGTAGGAAGTATATGTATTGAATTCGGCTAGCGTAGGATGATGTAGCAATTACTAATATTTTGGATATACAATTATTAATGTGTTAGTCAGTACAGTATTGGGCGGATTGGTATGAACTGACGAACAGATACTTGATTTGTATTGCATGTAAATCAATTACTTGTTTAAGGTCAGTAACGCCTCGGCTCCGTATCTGAGCTTGAAGTGGCAGATGGTTTCCCATTTCCATCAGCTCCACTCTCAAACTCAGCCATTCTAATTGTTTTATCCGCAATAGCCATCGAGTAGAGTTTATTAATTGTACTGACACTACTTTGTACTGCTGCGAGAAGTTTCGAATATATACGAATTCGTGAATGTAATCCTGTCGAAATTACTTTACTAATACTATAGATATAGCCCCGACAGCAAATCCAACTTGTGTGCTTATACTAGTTGCTGTGGTCATAATTCGAGCAATACCAAGGCCAACGGTGGTTGCGGCGATGATTCAGCAAATAACAACTACCACCATACACATGAGTTTGTATTTTACGAATAGGGTAGTTCTCTTGGTGATTTCGTCTTGCAGTTGTTGTTTCACTTCGACCCTGCTCTAACTTCGATAACGTTAAAGGTTCATTACAGTTCTTGTGTTAATAATGTTATGGCGAAATATAATTGCTCGACTGGCTGGCCTTCTTCAGGTGCAACACACAAACACACTTCTAACCATTATCTTTTTACTGGTACAAATGTGATAAAATCATAGAAAATATCTTTCAGGGGAATATTTATATTTCTAGCCATTGCTCGCTTTTGGGTCTGGGATTACTTTCATATAAAATCATGCGGATTACGCCACTGAATACGTTCTGAAACAATCGTTCTCGTTTCTGCCCAAAACTTGTTACACGTACAAGTGCTTCATTGTTGAATAACAGTCGACTTTTTTCTGCTCTTGGTTGAATCAATGTTGGTACATCATAATCAACAGGAAATGCAACTGGGGTGGAGTTTTTGGTGAAATCCACCTCATCGTTGTAGTAACAATCTTTGGCTGATTTCACGCCCGACGGTGACGTTTCACTCTATCTGGTGTTTTCACGTGCTAAAGCAATGAATCCAAGTTGGCCTAGAGTTGGTGGTTGTACTTGGGGGGTACGATGGGGTGGGGGTGGGTGGGAGGATCTGGTAGCATCAATCTGAAGCAGATATTCGTTTTCAAGTTCAACATAATTGCTATCAATATTAGCATCCACTGTCATCTCGTCCTACTCGCCGGCCGCACATTCTGTAACCTCATCACCGCGGTCAGACTCCATGACTTATATGTAATAACAGATCTTAAGCACAAGCCAAAGACGCTTAAGTACCCTTCGGGATGTATGTTGAGTTCTTCGAACTGAATATTATATACGGCATCTAATGACTTAGGTATTGTATAAGTGAAAGATTCTTGAAACTGGATTCTTTAACGGCCTGTGTTGGTGATGTAACAATATATAGCCGATCATTTGCCAAAACCATTATTATACCCCAATCACCTTTAGATCCACATAAGATGAATAAAATACGATCCAGGCTCTCGCACCTTTAAGATGTCAGATTCAAGTATGTCAAAGTAATCCTGGTCTATAATACCAAAAGTAATTTGTCTCCTTTACTTTTTAATATTCCTCTGATATATTCCCGTGAAGTTACTATGCGTTGTGTTGAAAGTACCTCTGCGTTTCGTTCATCCACGTATTGTTTGCTAGTTGCCTGTAGCATAGCAAGATCAATATAGTCTTTAATAAATGCAATCGATATAACTGAGTGTTTGATTCTCCCGATTTAGCTGATTTCAGCAACGTTTCTCGCATAGCTTCGCAACATCTGGTAAACTCGGTCAAATTCGCTTTGGTAGCAAAGCGCTGAGTCGGATTGCGCATCGTCCGTAAATACCAACAGACAATTTGCATACTATCAAGCTTGCTTTCTAAGTGACAATGTAAAATCAATAAGAGCTCGTGGTTGTGGTGTTGGTAAGTGCATGCAACGTTTTAACAGCAAGACGTTCACATATTCGCATGTCAAGCAGAGTTTTCAATGAGAGCGTTGAGTAAACCAGATTATCAGATTATCAGATTAATTAATCAGCAAATTCGCGTGACGGTGCAAATCCGTAGGAGTCAAGATACGAAAGATGTCTATGCCTTGTTATACTAGGTTAACAATATCGGTTTCCAGGACGAGGCGAATCATCGACGCAAGTTCATAGCGCTCAAAGACACATCGGGAATGTCTGACTGATATTATCGTCGTTATCAAATCAAAATTAGTTAATAGACGCGCCAGAAGCTCCTATTCTATCCAAGGATCAAAGGCCATTTTGTATCGTTCCAGGTAGTCGAAGACCTTTACCTGCACGTATTCTGCAAGTCGTCCCATGTAGTATAATGCTTTCTCCGTTTCTTATTCGTTTACGAGGCAATATATATATTTTTCCATTAACGAGACAATATATGGATTTTTCCACTAACAGCCTGTTTCGAAGCCATCCCGGATGCAATTCTGACAGCCCCCAATGCATCTACTTTTGTAAGCATGGGAACCGCAGACGCAAAGAACACTGGAATGACCGCGAGAAACGGAAATATTCAACCAGGTTTTTCTTGCAATTGTACCAACACTGACTTGGCTAAGTTTAAAGTCTCAGGTTATGTTTCGTTTGGTTGCATTAAGTTGATTAAGTTTCGTTTGGGCAAACCACACGTGGATAATTCCAGTTAACATTTCTGGAGAAAGTTTCAGCGTAAGCTCACAATCATTTCTTGTTGCGCTGTTTCTCGCTACGGTCAACATTAATTTCGTGGTAGGACAGTATTGTTTGATAGTTAGGTTCAATTACTAGTTTAAGAAAACGTTACTTGTTTCCCACCTTGAGCCGTGTTTTTTAAATGCTACGAATACATGTTTTGGTGCGCTGATACCTTGTTGGGTAGTTACCATTCATGAAACTGCTGAACACTGCTTTCTATCGAGTATGTAGTGAGAGTATGATATGACATCGGTGATGATCCGCCAGAACTCGTTTCTGTAGATATTGAAAGAATGATCACAGGCATCCACAATGTTAATTTTGACAACACTACTTTACCAAACTGTATCATTGTCGTTATATTTCAGGAATAATGTGATTGTGTTTGACTCCAAAAGTAGTCTTGCAAACATCTCCACAAAACCCATATATATGACTGAGGGGAATTGCTCACGAAAACGACAATACGAATCAATAGGCAACATCATCAAGACCAGTTCTGTAATATGTTATATAATGGGTTTCTCGCTTTAACAACACGCACTGGTATCACACCTCAACGCACGATTATCATTTCTTTTAAATATATGGTCGTTCTCTAAAGTACGTTTGTATTTTCAAGTTCTCCTTGCGCGGTCCAACATGTACTCGTCCTGGTGTACAAGAATAAAACGAAGTTGTGTTAAGCGGGTATTGTCGCATGGAAGATAAACAGGTATGGGAGTAATAGACAGCAGAAACCCTGGCGTGACATTTGGGGATAATGCAAATAATACATAACCCTACAGGTTGATACTTGGGGAATCTCTGCTTCCCTGAACTGTAACTGCCACTGATAGACTCTGTATATATATAATTTTAGCAGAATATTTTATATACAGAATAATAGCGATCAATAATATTATTCCTATGCTAGTAGTTTAGTCGCACAAAAAAATGATGCTTCAAATATTTAATATAATACCGATCAATGATAATCTATTGGTCTGACTGCGGCACCTAGAAGATTTTGCTTCTCGAAAACATTTGCACGACCACAGTTGTAGTAATTGTATTTACAATAAGTTAGTAATGGTCATTTAAGCAAGATTAAATTGTCAACGCTAGCGTTAAAATTATTTTTAACTGCTTAAGTTTTAGCCATATAGCACCCTCTCGCGTGTGGTGATCAGAGTGAAAGTAGCAAAGTCATGTGATGTAGAAGGCGTCGATCTATCTCAATCAGTGAAATCTTAAACGTCTATTGTGATACCTATACCCTTCTAATTTTTTTTAATTTAAATTGTTTTATAACATACATTGTGACGTAATATATGAAAGTGTTGTGTATGTAAATATCTGACTGTACTTCAAAGTTATGAAAGTGCACAACGGTTCGAATAAATAAAACACAGACTATTACGTTAGTGCTCAATTATATAAAATTCATAAACGTTATGGAATAATCTCAATCCAATGCTAGCCATTGCTTGTCAAGGTTAGAAATTATTAAAATCGTTATATTGATCTCACGTCAGAACCTCTTTGGTTTGTCATGCTGTCTTATTCTCAACACATTTCAGAATGTTTAAATAAATTATGATCTTTACACATTTTCGAGAAACATTGACATTATTTTAAATACATTTCATTCTCAAGATTCAGAAATGATGCTATGCAATTGTGCAAACCGCTTGCCCAGTATTTATGAATATTAATGTGCCTTTATGTACATTTTCTAAAACAAAATTATTTATTTTGTTTGTTAATTTTTATTGCAGATGTTGGTTATCCACTGAAAGGGGCACAATATGGGCTTTTGTTGGTCCAGTGCTAACAATAACAATGGTAAAATTGGTCTAGTGGGGTTGTGGTTTTAGGGATGAAAAGAGCATTGCACCACTTGCTTTTGTCTGAGAAAGATAATATATTTGTAATCAAAAGAATCGATTACAGTTCTAATTTTAAGATATCTTTCTCTCCTAGAAACGAATGATAAGAACTATGCAAACAAGTTGTATATAACTTCTGAGATACCAAAAAACAAACTACATTAGATTTTGATCCTTACGAACTCTTGTCTCATACCGTAATACAAAAATATTCATACTAATTTAACTTAATTGAAATATTTTCATTCCATTAACATTATATTTATTATTATTATTATTATTATTATTATTATTATTATTATTATTATTTGTTACAGATAAATTGTTTCCCACTTTTTTGTCTTCCAAAAGGAAACGATGTTCACGTTAATATGATGCTTCGAATACATGATTATCTTTAATAAATTATAATGTGAAATTAAGCTTCATATTAATAGGGTAAAACAAATGTATTCAAAATCATGTACACGTAATTTCCTCTTCTTCAGATAAACATTATTGTGCTTGTTATTGTAATCAGAACTTTTCTCGGGGTACAAATAAATGCCAGAAAAACTGAGCGAGAGAAATTCAAGTAAGTAAACATGTGTACAATCTATCATACGTGTGATACAGTTTAAATCTACTTGAAGGATATGCTAAATATACACGTGTATTCATTCTTGTTAAAAAAAATGGGTGTTCATTGATGAACTATACAGTGTACGAAGATGACGTTTCTTTATTTGCATAGTTTATTCTCTGACAGGGGTGATTTCTGGCTTACGTTGGGCTTTAGTTGTGAAAAAATTGGAATGAAAATGTTATGAACAAGCATTCTACAATGATGATTAATGTGCCGATAATGAGGTATGAGATCATTCATTTGCTTATATGATATAACGGACAAGAAGAACAAATGTCCGTGTCCGATACTCCAAACGCGGTGTACAAGTATCTGTGTTCAGTACTCCAAACGCGTTATACAAATATCAGGGTCCGATACTCCAAACGCGGTGTACAAAATATCAGTGTCCGATGCTCCAAACGTGGTGTACAAATATCAGTGTTCAATACTCAAAACGCGGTGTACAAATATCAGTGTCCGATACTCCAAACGCAGTGTATTATTGGAGCTATCTGCAACACTTACTCTGTTTCAGGAACTCGCAATGAGATTATTTCATTTTCAAAAATATTTCAGAAATAATCCGAGCCTTTTCTACACGCGTAGATCAAATAATGAAACAAGAAATAACAAATAAAAGCTTAAAAAAGCTTCCAAATAGAATTAAATATAAATTTTATGCCTTTTCTTGCAGACATTTTCCCCTGTTTTTTGTGACAGACAATTTTATAGCATATAACCCTACACTGCCATGAGATGTAAGCATATAAATAACAAATCTTCTTTTCGGCTTTGTGTATTATTATTATTATTATTATTATTATTATTATTATTATTATTATTATTACAATGGACATCCTATAAGTTGTGGAAGATGAATTGCTTACCCTTCGATCATGTTGCAATTAAATTATGTGCAGAATAGGAAAACCTTTTATAAGTGACGTAACAAACCAGGGATTAGATTTTACATATATTTTTTATATTCTTTATATGAAGTAGAATGCATTCCTGAAACGAAAATACTTTATTTTGCGTACTCATTAATCTGTCTTCGTCTAGAAAGGTACTTATGTCATCAACTTTCACTGGGAGCGGACTTACGTGAAGTACCAAATCATAAAGTTTCGTATGGTTAACACCTTTTAAAAAAATGTTTCGTATGAGTCTACTACGTGCTTTACATATAAATCAATGCTTTCAGATCCAGTGTGAAGGCAGCTGTGGTGTTGCTACCCCTACTAGGAATAACGTGGGTGTTTGGCGTCCTTGCTATCAATGCAGACACTGTGGTGTTTCAGTATGCCTTTGCCCTGTTGAATTCCTTACAGGTATGGATGGTCTGAGTCTGTCTTCAATTCCTTCTATTGTTCTTTCATTCTATTTCTTCTGTATCTGCCAGATGCCAAAACTTTGAAATCACCCGTTTTAGTTACAGCACGTACAGTTTAGTGAGCGCAATAAGTTTGAGTGAGTTTGACTACGAGTCTCATAAACCTGACATACTATGTTAAGAACGCAGTTCATCAATTTTGAGTAGTCCGTTTCAATTGTTATTTATTTCCAATTATTTAGCTTTAGCGATACTGGATGTGATTTAATACTCCTGCATACTGATTTCAAAGCAACTCACTCATTTGTTTCTATGGTCCCCATATTTTAGAAACCTTTAATGTTGATTCATGTTCAGCTTTTTGTCCATTATTTGTGCATTCTTTCATTGATCTAAATTACTTTTCAAACAAAGAAATATAAAAGAATATAAAATACATCGATTTCAAATAGAATGCACCACACATGTTATGGTGAGTTAAACGGGTATTGAAAACAGACCTGCCGCTTTTCTCCTGTTTTGGTCTTTTTCTTTTGCTCCCTCGCATTCACACACGATGTTAGGTTAGCCCAAAGCACTACACTTATTTGATTACACATCCAGATCTGACTAAAAAATATTATGTAAACACAACATGAACTCTTTTCCAAAACTGAGTGGACTGCTCTTCCGCACGAATAATGAGAAGCCAAAGTTTGTACTGTTCATCTACATGCAGGCATGAAGTTCAGTTATACTCATTCATATGCTGCAGGTACAGTACAAGTTATCGTTATCAGGTGTGAATTATTGTACATGTATGCATTTCTCTGAATTTCACTGTGCAATAATTCAACAATGAATTCTTGTTTAAATAAGTTTTATTATTATAAGTATCATGTTGATGGAAAACACTAAATCGCCAATGTTTTAAAACAACGGATCATCATACCGGTATAGACTTATAAATTTTAATGTATGTTTTTCATTTGATTGCATTTCTTTTGCACAGGGCTTGTTCATCTTTTTGTTCCACGTTGTCTTCAATGACGAGGTAAAGCTGGCCTGTGGACGGTACAGTAGCAAGCTAAAACCAGTTCGTACCAGTTTGAGCTCTGAAGATTTATCAGAGTTGAACCAGTTTAGGGTTGGTTGATAGCATATTCTATATAGTATACTTAAATTGTAGCAACGTGGTTGCTGAATCCGTTTGTGTATTTACAAGACTAGATTAGTGCACTATAGAATCAAGGACGAAGCGGGGGGGGGGGGCGAGGGAGGAACCAAATTGATGCGACCCCACAAAAATTGAGTACGAAACAACCCCAAAAATTCCTAGAGTATGCTTTCCTCATAGTTAGGTTAAAATTATGGCATGGAAACAGGTCCAATGCAGTAGCTTCATGGAACTTCGCCACTCACAAGTGTTCCGTTTCATCAGCCTCTCGCCCACTTATTTACACCCCTCGTTCTTAAGCCCCAAAACACCCCACCCCGTGCCCGGCAATATTTTTAGATTGGACACTGAAGAAAATACTGGATGCATTACGGACCACTGGTCGAATATATTAAAATGTTAAAGGTCAAAACTGGCATGTAAATATGCTCAAAAAGTATACATAAATTCAAATTATGAGAGCAGGACATTAACTGAATAGTTATTAGGCTATCTCTGTGAACCAAAATATGATATAGTCTGCTACTCTACAGATGATTGTAGATGCGTGTAGTTTTAATCTCTGAAAGCGTAAATGACGCCACAAATAAATAATGATGCGAGTAAAGCTTTGTAACTGTATACTTAATTCCAGTAAATACATATTACCCAGTCAGTCATGGAGGATGTAACAAGAGGCAAGATGAATATCTATTTTACTGGATTTTCATCTCTGACAATTATAAAGTGCTATAAAACTATGACATATTGTAAACATTTCTGTCTATTTGTTTATGCACTGGTAATTAATAATACTCAATGGTTCGCTTTGTAATTGGGACACACTAAGTAAACAAAGGCTTAGATGAATATAAGGATTCATTTTGCATGAACGGGCCATATACTGTATGGTCTTTAGACAAGGGAAAGATTTTCCTCTCTGCTTGTCACCATATTTTGTATGAAGCAAAAGGTGGCCAGGATCTCAGAATCAAAAACATTTAGCTGCCAAAGTATTTAACTTATTGTACTCTTTCACTCTTCAGGCTATAATCTAAACGTGATTCTTCTATCAATTATGAAGGTGACTAACGACCAACGCACAAATATGTAAATATGCATTCATTCCACCGTAAAAAAGTATCCATTTTAAAAATACATTATGGAAAGATTACTGAATCAAGCGTTTATCATTATTTACTTAAGGAGATAAATGGTTTATTTTGCAGACAAATCACAAGACACGGAAAATCCTGCTGACATCTCTAATTGATGTCAAAGACCCCTGACCGGATTCTTTTTGGACGATTCAGCCAATAACTAGGGAAAGCACGAACTGTCAATCAAAACTCTGTAGTGTCGCATCATTTAATTGAAATAAAAGCAATTTGAAATTAGTTCTGAGTTACTTTTTTTAGGAAGCTAATAAATCTAACGGTATCAGAAAGGATTCTGCACTAAAACAATTCCCGACCTATATATCAATCTATGGATAGGATGGCGTAGGGAAAATATTTGAGAACAGAACTACAATAATCTCTCTCTCTCTCTCTCTCTCTCTCTCTCTCTCTCTCTCTCTCTCTCTCTCTCTCTCTCTATTTCCCGCTCATCCAATGATCTGAAACGGTAGTAAAAGCCATCATGTTTCAACAACTCGGTAATGTCGGGCAGTTATATCATTTTACCGGTATTGTATCCCTAATGATTTGTAGGACCTTTCAGGAAGCGGCGAGCTGTTGTAGAAGTATGGATACAGTGTCAATTATGGCTCTGCATAATTTTGTGTCCTTGGCTTGTAAAGAAAAAAATGGGTGGTTAGTTTGTTCAAATTCTGGTTTATAATCCTTTCGATATTTTTAATGTTTTATTGCCTTCAAGTATTATTATTTTCTTAACCCATTTCATATTTTAAATGGTTAGAAATATACACTTGTTTAAATTGTACTTAATCCATGTTTTTCAAAAATGTTATAACGACCAAAAGTTTATTTATTTATGCCATCAATGTTTCTCTTTTATCATTTAATGCGCGTAAACTAGCTTTAGTTTTTCATCAATACTCAGCTTATGTTTTTCTGGATTTTACTTATTTCTTTTCTATCAAATAAAACATTACCAAACACTAAAATCAAGTTTATCTTTATCATAATACACTCGCCACGAGTTTTGTTTATAAACAGTGTATAGTTCTGTCATTTTATGTATACAATATTCTGTTATGAAAGTACCATGTAATAATTGTCCGTTAGAATAGCCTGCATTAGTATATCCTTACACTATATATAGCGTTGTCATTTGTATTGCAATATTGCTGCTTTCTGTACATCCTAGTGAAGATATTGTACTTGTATTGTGTTTTCACTACATTTATGTACTCAATTCAATTATAGTTTTGATCATTTTGGGGCATTAACGTACATTTTATTATTATTGACATTAATTTGATCATCAAAATATTTTTTATTTGTCATATCAAAATCATAAATAGCTATATAGCTTGAGGTTAACTTATCTCCAGCCACATCGAATGTGCCACCCATTTTATCACAACATTCTGTAAGGAAAGTTTGGTCATTTTGACTGCCATAAAAATTTAATAATGCTATAAAATCTTCTCATTTACTTTGATTATTAAACCTTCTAGCAAAATTTACAGGATTCATTATATTTATTTTTGTTTCTTTTCAAATCCAAAAATTATGCCGGAAGCAGTATTGCAACATTTCAATGTTCTTATTTTGTAATCATCGTCACTAAAGTTGATTAATACATACCCTTTTATTATGTTACCATTCTGTTTCCAAACAATTCAACTTCATTTTAGTCATTGCTCATCTAAATTAAGTATTTGTTCATCAAAAATGTGAAAATGATTATCCATGAAGCCAGTTAAAATAGTGTTGACTTTGGTATCAATACATTTTTCAATTACTGCATAATTGCCACCAATAGACTGTTCTAATTTTACAACTGCTACGACAATATTGTTATAAACTTAGTAACAGAAAGATGCAAAACCAACAAGTTATGTAAAACGTAACCAATAGTTTAATTCTCTAAATTAAAAATGAAAATTTAAGAGAAACTTACAGTATTATGAATCCAAAATAATCATAAAATGATTTACACAATTCCAAAATAATCGAGTGTTCCTAATAAATTCCAGGTCGTCGAATATGATGATGAGCCGACAATCTTGCTATCTTACAATGACATTGTCCAGAACTTCATTGAATAAATTGAAAATGATCACAGAATAATATGTTAGTCTGATGCACACTTTGTAATTCCAATGAATAACCCAAAGAAAGGTTTTCTCTCAAGTTATATCTCAACACAACGTTAAACACATCTGCAGACTGACATTAACACAAGCACATAGGTAAAAGGAATAAATTAACCATCCAACTTTATACACACCCATACGGCCCTTAATAGCAATTTTCTCCTAGTCGTTAAGTGACTTCTGTCACATTACTCCACTTCGCATAGGAACCGACCTTACCGACCAATCCAATGGAAATTACTCAAACTCATAAACAGGTTTATTAGAAATATTAATATTGAGAATCGTATAAACCTATTTGTAGATCCTATGCAATTTACAGGAAGGTACCAAAACGTAAATGGCACAATTCTGACAATTATTCATATCTAGATTAATTATCCTATGATCCGGGTTGCAGCCCAACCCCACATAGAATATATTCAGTTTCCTTTAACATAGTAATATAATTATTTCTTTTTGCATATTTAGCAGTATTCGATTATATATTACCAGTATCAGAATTACATAACTTATGTGAACTATAATCATATAATATTTCTGAAAGAAATATTGCATACCCATAAAGAAACCTTATCACAGAAGAAAATAAAATATTACATTTTAATGAAATCCCCCTCCCCGAGTCTTATACTTAATATAAAATTATTATATATTTATTTGACATTTGTTAGGAATCTATACTCTTGAAATTAGTAACAGAAAAGAATGTAGACAACAAACTTTGTAAAATTTAACAAATAATTTATTTCCTTAGAATACAAAGTGAAAAATTAAGAAAAAAAAAAACTTACTGTTTTACGAATCAAATCCAAAAATAATCCAAGAATTAAAAATAGAAGTCCTAGTAATAAAAAGTCCTGAATGAAACTGAGTTCGAGTCCCGATGAAATCCGAAATTGAAGGCGATGTCTGTTGTGGTCAGCAAAGTGCTGCTGTGTCAACAGTCTCTTGTTGAATCACATAAAATATTATTTCAGTTTTGAATTCAGTATAAATTCCAATAAATGTCTTTATCCAAAAATTTGTCAGAGCACTTTTGTATTTCCAGGGAAAAGAATCACTTTAATTCAACAATTTGAAGAAAATAAAATTCATCCCACACTGGTCACAACATTATACAACTTAACGTGTCAATTGTTTTAAGCGGATCTGAATCAGCCTTTATCAAAACAACAATTATACGACTCATTAAGACGCAAAACAGATTCCCGGATGAGGGTCAAAAGTTCATTCTTCTGGAAAAAATAGAAGTTTGTACCAATTGATATATGACCTTGACTCAACTTAATGATTCTTACTCTGAGAAAGATTTTAAAAAAAAAAAGAAAAAAATGTTGCTTACCAAAAACTCACTGATTTTGGAACAAGGTCAAGAACTAGATACAGTGTTTCTATTATTAGTTGTTTATAAAAATACAAAAATCAATTCTGGACAATGTCAAATCCAGTAAACAATGTTACATTACAATAGCACATAATGGAATTTTAAAAAAATAAAACTAACAAACAAACAATTAAATTAAATATACATAGTGACATAAGATAAATTGTATTGAAAATTGATACGATGAAGGATATAGCATAATTAAATCACAACTGGTTGGCAGTTTGAAATTTATATATGCAAATATTTGCTAAAATAATTAGCTGAACAACAATATCAAGAAGATATTGCCAAACCCTTAGCAGAGCCCATTACAATACATAGGAAGACTGACAAACAAATAGCAGTTAATTAAAATATAAGAAGAAATACAACACTAACTTATAGCAGCATGACCACAAACACAAAGAATGTGATCAATACAGGAATTTAGCATATTGGTAAAGAAAATAAACCACATCATGTTATTACTGCAAGATGTTAAACAGAAATTAATTTACAATTGTGATAAAAACAATTAATACCAGATGATAAAGAATATAATGAAAAAGGGGTTACCAGAACTTAAGAAAATCCCAATAGACGATATTAATACCATGTGTTCGTTAAAAGGATGTTGTGAGAAAGCTTAAGGTCTTAGGTTATGCTAAATCCCGTTTCACTTGATCACAAAATCATAATAAGTCAATAACAGGGGAAGAAACGGAAACATATAGAAGATATTTGTGTTTACAAATTGAACCATCACGCAAATTTGATGCACGTATTAAAGAATTGACACCAGCAATAAAATATGTTACAGCACAAGAAAAACAACGAATAAAAAGAAAGATAAGCAATGGAAACCATTAGAGCCAGATCCAAAATCACTTCAAAACTGAAAGAGTGGATACTCTTGGACTACATGACCGTATTTACAAGTTTGACGCTTAAGATATGTCTTTGCCTCTGACTATCAGGCCATGTAATTTTAGAGAGTGATTGTACAAGAGTAGAGGCACGAATGAACTGGCAGTAACTCAGGCGGTGGACTGCGTCAGCACGAAAGTCTGGCGGTAACTCAGGTGGTGGACTGTGCTTGTTGCAGTCCTGCTTATTGGGCTTTATTAAAATCTTATCTCTTTTGTCCATTAAGACGCGCAGTTTCTCTCCTTATAGGAAACCTTTGAATTGACATATGAGTTTGAGTTTGGGAGCGTGGCCTCACCTAAACACTTCAGTTTGCAACAGTGCTCTTATGGCTGAAATCTGAAGGTTTCTAATGGTGGTGGCGCTGGTGATACAACTGGAGCCACCCCATGTCTCTTCTGATTTATTTATGGCACTAGGACAAGGATTAGACCCATAGTCTGTGGACACGCTGACATAATCTGGGCAGGTCGGATAATGCCTATATTATCTATACGCAAACATAAACTTTAAGGGGATTTTAAAAAATTTGACAGCATTTTAGTAAATATACAGAGAAAGGAGGCTTTTAAAATAAGTAAATTAATTAGGACATAACAATGCTAACAATTCTAACAACAGATTACAATAACATATCCGGTATCTGATGTATTTCCGAAAAAGTGTTTGCTTATGCGCTATTGAGCTTTACAAATATTGTAGTGGCAATCTTTTTGTCAAAAACACATCCTTTGATCGTTATTAGTTTATATTGATTTCAAATTTCAGCAAAAGTTAATTTGCTCTCTCTGGTTTTGAACACTTGGGGTGATCAATCTCCGAGGTTTTGGGTACACATGACCACTACCATCCCGTGGTGAGCAGGATTCATCACTTCTTTACCGTTAATGATTGTCTCTGTCTCTATCTTACGTCCAATGAGAAAGAAATTGCTTCATTTATAGTTGAATATATCCCCCATTGGCAATCATCATCATCATCATTATCATCATCATCATCATCATCATCATCATCATCGTCAATCCCTAAACCCAAGAGGTCGTTGGGGCACCACAGTTGACTTTACAACCAATTCTCTCCATCTTTCCCTGTTCTCTACTGCCCTTTGGGAATCTCCAATTCCCATGCCTGTCCAATCTTTAATGTTGTCTTCCCACCTCTTTTTCTGTCTGCCTATTCTTCTGCACCCTCGCACTGTGCCTTGCAAGATTGTTTTTGCCAGTCCAGATGATCTTGAGACATGACCATACCACTTCAGTTTGAGTTTTTTTTACAGTGGTTAAGAGGTCTTCATAGGATCCGATGGCTCGTTGGATCCTGTTGTGGACTAATCTCCATACCGTATGCTGTGGAGGCTGCGTCGAGGCGCTCAACAAAGTCAGCCAGTTCTTTTTCATCTCCTGCTAAACCATCAATATCTTCTGCGAAGCAAATGTAGATGATTGTTTTTCCTCCGATGCTGACAGTGCCCTTGTGGTCATGTAAGGCATCTTCCATGATCCTTTCCAGGAAAATATTGAAGAGTGTAGGTGACAGTATACATCCCTGTCTGACTCCAACTGTTGTTCAAAACCAATCTCCTCTGCTGCCATTGAGGAGAACAGCACTGGTGGCTTTGTCATTGAGGTGCTCAACAACCTGCACCAGGTTTGAGATGATGTTGTACTTCCTCATAGCTGCCCATAAGGCTGCATACCATGCCCTATCAAAGGCCTTTTTTGAAATCTATAAAAACGTGGTGCAGATTCTGCTGATGCTGAAGGTATTCCTCGCATAGGGGTCTGAGACTGAAGATGTGTTCTGTGGTGCTTCTTCCTGCTCGGAAGCCTGCCTGCTCTTCAGCAATAATTTTCACTGCTTGAGGCTTTAGTCTGTTGAGAATTATCTTCAGCATGACTTTGCTCGGGTGACTGATCAAACTGATGGTTTTGTAGTTTTAGCATAGCTGTAGGTTTCCTTTCTTGGGGAGCACGATGACCCAGGATCGAGTCCATGTGGTGGGCCATTCTCCTGTCTGCCATATCTTGTTGCAGATTGTTGTTAGGACTGTGACTATCTCTTCTCCTCCTGCTTGAATGAGCTCTACTGGTATGTTGTCAATGCCGTCTGACTTTCCTTTCTTTAGTGACCTAACTGCAATGTCTATTTCTTCACGAAGAATGGGGTTGTCATCAATTTCTTCTGCCTCAGGGCAATTTAGTACTGCTGGATCTCCTTGGGTCTTATGATTGTACAATTCTGAGCAGTATTCTGTTCATCGCTTGAGGATCTCTTGAGCTTCTGTGAGGCATTTTTCTGATTTGTCTTTTATGGTGGTAGTTTTCCTTTGTTTATGGGTTGTGAGATCTTTCACCAGTTGATATGCCATTTTGCTGTCATTTCTACTCAGAATGTCTTCGATTTTGCAGCATTCTTTCTATCCAGGATTCCTTTGCCTTTTTCATGCTTTTCCTGAGGGTCGCCGCAGTTTTACACAACCTGTAATCTAAAGGAATGTCAAACAAGTACCATTTGCAATGATTCGCCTTTATACTTTTAGCAGTCCAAGACCAAACAAACCAGCTATTACGACTAATTATACAGAGACACATTTTCCACATCCATGAAAGGAATTGATATATGATCTTTGGATCTACAGTCCAGTGAGTTAACCATTAGATCACTCGTCCTTCTTACTAACTCCTCAGGAGCCCCGAGTGGCCAAGTGATCTAAAGTGCTCACCGTTACGGATCACTGCCGTCTCACCTCTGTCTGCGTGGGTTCGAGTCTCGGGCTCGGCCAATGTGGGTATCTGGGAAAGCTTGCCAGTAGTGTTACGTATAGGCTCGTGCAAATGTAACAGAAGAAAAGAGTGAAGTCAACAAGCTTTGTATATTTTAACAAAATAATTTATTTGCCTAGAAAACAATGTAAAAATTGGTAAATAGGACTTACGGTTTGTGAATATAATCCAAAATTTGATCCTAAGAATGAAAAACACGTCCTATCACTAAATAGTTCTATTAGAATCCAGGTTCGAATCTCGACGACGTACAAATATGGAACGCGATGACGTCAGATGTGGTCCATGTAGAAATATCAACAATTCCTCAATTGAATCACAGTTTTTGTTTCCGAATAATTCCAGAATAAATTTCCATGAATATCTTTCAGAATTTTTTTTATAAGAAAGTCAACTTGTTGAGTTTCCAGGAGAATAAATTATTAAATCCAAAATCAGATGAAAAACAAACAATCTGGCAACAAATAAAAATAACACCTTGTTCCTTCAAGATGTTAAAACGACTCTGCCAGAAGAATATTAAGAATGCGTATTTAAACCCCCAAAACATCATTTCAAGTCTCGCGAGATGGGTCATGTGGTCTCTTACTACAAGAGATCTATCACGTACGCCAGTGTAACCCCACTTAAAAACCAATAATAAAGAAACGTTGTTTACACATGGTGATGACGCAATCAAAGTATGGCCCTGATACTGACCAATCATTTTAACTGCCTGTTTACGTTCTTGCCAACCCAAGATTAGGTTAACTAAAAATAATTCTCATGTAACACGTTTTACGTCTTAAATAAACAACATTTACTAAAAGAAAATATCGAATTACTGAAAAAGAATTTCGAATCCGATGAAAATATTCATTACAATAAAATGTAATGAAACAAAAATAAAATAAAAAGAATTTCTAAACTAACACACAAACAATTTAATTACATATACGTAACAGTAGCTTCTCGTGGGTTGGTGGTTCTTTCCGGAGTTTTTCCGGGTTCTTCCTCCACCATTTATACTGGGGGCCATGTATAGCCTATCTTGTCTGAAAATTGCGTGAAACCCTACAACAACAACAACAACAACAACAAGAACAACAACTAACGCCTCAATAAATAAAAAGCATTTACTTGTGCATTCTGGAAAACGACATTGCCTGCACACCTGGAAGACGTTTATGTGAGGTGTGTGTTTGTATTTGTGTGTGTTTTTATTCAGATACTAAGAAAAGTGTCAGTGCATGAGCAGGGTAAAATATTGTATATATCAGTGAATGCTGGGGTAGGAGCGCACACGACACAACTAGAACTTGCAACAAAAAACAGCGACTTCTTTGCAATGCCTAAAATGTAAAACCAAGAAATAATCCTTTTCTATCTAGAAATAATCCTTTTCTATCTAGAAATAATCCTTTTCTATGTAAAAAAAAGACAAAATGAGCATTAAATAATTTGCAC
Organism: Megalonaias nervosa; assembly: GCA_016617855.1. Taxonomy (NCBI): domain Eukaryota; kingdom Metazoa; phylum Mollusca; class Bivalvia; order Unionida; family Unionidae; genus Megalonaias; species Megalonaias nervosa. The sequence goes on along the minus strand of JAECUM010019260.1, from coordinate 39,498 downwards.
TGATATTTCAAAATAATTATGTGCTCAATATATCTTTCATACAATGTTTGTTTTTTCTTTGAATTCGTTAGTTCAATTGCATCATCATTGCTAAAGCGATTAAGCGTTTGGAAAGTGTTGTAGTGCAAATGTGTTAATCTTTTAAGTCAAGATTTTCTAAATATGCGATTTATTATCTTTAAAAGGATCGGGAAGTAGTTGTCAAAAGTTTGACTATTCTGACAAGATATATTATGCTCATTTCCATTTTGGCAAGTTTGTTTTGGTGATAATATAAGAACATACTTTTGCATGCATAAATAGTTTGGTCACTGCAAGCAAAGAAGAAGAAGATAATAGTGATGAAAAAGCTTTTCATACTACCGTCGTTTTATAAGTTAGGAAACTGGAACACGTTTTCCAAACAAAGACAGAGCAAATAAGTAAATGACATTGTATGTTATATAAATATTAATAAATAATTATATCATAAGTCAAAGTTCTGATATTTGATTATATAATGTGTTCTGCGTCTGCTTCAATAATCGAATAGTTCACAAAGACCATTAAAAATAATTAAAGTATCCAAGTCACAACACATTTCATCTCTTGATATGAATTTACGTGATTTCTTATTCATGTAAATTGTTTTTTTTTCTGCTGACGTTAACATCATAGGTACATGACACGTAAAAAATGTGCTTAACATGTATAGTTTTATTGTAATAGATACTGTTTGAAATATATTTGTCGTTAATTCCGTCTATTTTCAAAGCAAATGCAGAAGACACGTCCCAGATAAATAGTTGCAAATTATTTTTATTTTTGCTTATTTAAATAACATGCTGAGATTGTTTAGAACGGAAAAGACAATAGAATTAATACTCAAATAGTTCTTGCCTAGGAATGAATTGTTATTTGCACAGGTCTGATTCAGACTATGTGAATGCTATGTATGTTCCATTTCTTTTAAATATCTGCCTATTACATTAATTGATTTACAAATATTTCTTTAAAAGAAAGCCACCTTTTGTGACAATCCTTTAAAACGTGGAACGTACAACAGGTTTTGTTCAGTTATATACATTTTGGCATGGTTCAACACTAAATACACCAATCAATTTCATGATCGAGTTGATATATTCGGTGTCGGCAAAGGTTTTAAACCTTATAAAATGTGATGGATCTTTTATTGGACTTGAACAACTTCGTTCGCTAATGGGCTGTCTCTACTGTTTCAACCTCTTTATTACAAGGATTACAAGTTATGAGATAAGATTATTAAGAAGCTGCAATCAACTTAATTAATTAAGGTAGCAAAGAACCTTACAAGGAATAGAGCAGTAATAAGTAACGTCACTAATCAAATATTAAATCAAACAGGTTGCTCATAAAAAATCTTTCTCGTTGTATTCCATATGAATTATTTTGTATCATTATTATGACACAGCTCATGCAATGCAATTTCATCATCCATCGTATGTTAACGATGAAATTACAGTGTTCGAATTTCTTATTGATTTTTGTTTAGTTTTAGAGACATCACTTCGAGTGAATTGTTCTCATTCTCCAAGCATGACATATTTTTTTTCATAATTTATAAGCTTTCATTAAATTGTGGAATTGAATTGCAGAATAAGGCATTAGTAAATTATGCTGACAAGAAGTAATGACAGAGATACACTTTGCGATATGCAGATAGCGTTAACTCTATTCACTTTGACATTTACATTTTTACGAAACGTTTTCTAAAATGAGACCTATTCAAACCAAAATTACCAACAATATTGAAGAAGCTTAATAAGACATGATGGAAAGTCAGGTTCATTCACTAAGAACATGAAGAGATTGAATTTAGTTCATTCGAAAGAGTGAAATAACTAAAATCATCGAAAGAGTAAAAAAGTTAGTTCGTCATACAAACCAGTATTTCTCTGTAAAATGGGTCATGCAATACAAAAAGAGATGCTTTTTGTAGAGTTTCTTCTCATTTGGATCTCTGTATCTAATGCTATGAGCAATTTGCTATTCCACTGGGATTAAAATGTCCATGCAATCAATGTCCTCATTTTTACGTCAAATCAGTAAAGAAACCTAGCCACGTCCATTGTTTTATGTTTATCCAGAGGCCATACTGGTGTCATCCCTGTTTTTCGTTTTATCCAGAGGCCACACAGGTATAATCCCTATTATCATTTTGTATTCCTCATACACAAACGCTATATGTTTATCGTAGAACATACGAAGTACACTATTGAAAGACTCCACAAAATGTATCCATGGCATTCCTATAATCCAAGGGATGTTTGTTGGTGACACGTACTTGGGCAGACATTATAAGCCTTTCATCTGCGGGATTCCTGGTCAGGATTTTAAACAACTCCTATCAAGGCATCTTAAACTGTCATGCTGACTGGCTACTCATGGTCGCCATTGCTGTTTCTGATGAACAGTAGATGCGATTCCTAACTGATATTGTCTTATAAATCTGTTTATAGAGAGCCATGGGGTATAAATTATTAGCCGTGTTCCTTTCATGATATTGGATATATGCTAGGTATCATTTTGGTTGATGGAAAATCTCTAATATATTTATTGACAAGTTTTGTCATGCAGTTCAAAGTTACAGTCAGTGACCACAAACTATGGCGAAGGAAATAAAAACAGGTTCTTTAATTTCCCATCATTTCATGACACTGCAGAATACCAAGGCATACAACGTTTGTTTTCTGGCAATTTTTCTTCACCTATGTCTGCCATCAGAAACGATGCTTATTAATGTGTATTCTTCTGTATGTTTCTAAAAAATGAAAGGTTGATTTCATCATGTAATGCCTCGTGAAATAAATACTGATACTTTTCTTCTATTTTTATGTCATAAGGTAGCTATTCCTCCGAAATGCACCAGACTCCTGAGCTGTTCACGAATGTCCTATCCTCATTTAGAAAATATCTGAACTGAAAGCTAAATGAGCGATCTTAAAGTTCAGCCGAAATGTTCAATCGGTAAGTAAAGTAAAGAGACCCAAGATGGTAACAATGCATTACATAAAGCATACATTTATGTTAGCGAAATTGCATTCCCGTGTTGATGTTAGAACCTAATTTGTTATGTTCTGTATCCACAAACTTTGTTTTTTTCGCACAATTCATGTCAGGGTTTCAATTGCATCATGTGCTGTCAAAACATATCATACATTTAAAGTTCCATCTGGTAACCATGAGAAAATTTGCTGGTTGATCTTGATTCTCGTCTTGATTGTGTTTTGAGGGAATGTGTTGAGCTATGTAGTAATCAAGTGCCTGCTTCAAACATGTATAATTTTAAAACTTCTTTGGCTTTGGCAGCTGCACATTTACATTAACCATCTTCAATTTAGATCGAACTTGAAACTCTTTTTTTACAGTGCTGTATCTTGTATTGCATTTTGTGAATTTTTCCCTCGCAATCAGATCAGCATTACTCTCAAAAAATTCTTTTTTAATTGATGCGTATTATTTGCAGGTTATTTTTCTGTATGAATGAAATGTTTAAAGTTAATTTTTGTAGGAAACATGTTACAATGAGCAAATCGATCAACAATAATGAATTCTGATTACCTCTGCAATCGCAAGACAAAAGTGCATCTTCTATAGTCTGAAATTAATGATAAGGTTATTACATGAAATATCTAACTTTTGTAGCTGTTATTTTTATGAGGAATAACATCATAAGCAGCGTCTATGACACTAGCTACCTCATACACCGGTAATCAGCTGAGTAAACTAACCCTGCAAATCTTACAAGTTAATGTGTGTATGGTAAGGTAAACCAAGTACTTTTTGCTAAATATTTCAAATTGTCTGAAAGGCTACAGCTTTTGTTTTTCCTTGTCCAAACATAAACAAGAGCAAATATGGAAAGGATTATATTCCCATCATTATTGGGAATATAATAATTTTAAAACAAAGGAGGTTATTTAATACAGTAATGGAAAAATGCAGGACAAACAGAGAATGATGACAGTTTGAAAGAGTATGGGACCTGGCACTCATCATATATCGTCGCACTTAGAGGATCATTTTGAATATCTTCATTGATTTAGTACCCCATGCATATGTAGAAATAACCCTCTCGGATAGTCTATGCATAGAATACTCTGAGTTATGGTCTGAAATAGCGGTTGTCGAATGAATCAAAGACTTTGTGTGGCATGGGCGAAATAGTATGCCATATCTGTGTGCTTGAAAGGGTTCCATCATTTTGATCAAAAGCTGCAGCAGGACAAAATCTATGACATAGTTGAGAGAACTGGAAAGAGAACGTTCTTCTTTGCCTTCTCCTTATACAAATATAAATATGACCGTGAAAAAACAAAACATGTACAACGATGAAGCTAATATTTTTCTAATTCTTTGAAACATACAGCCCCTTAAACTTTGAACATCGTGGAAGTTGTTTTTGTCAATTTTAAAACTTCTTACTTAGAACCTTATAAAATATTTGCACATACTCTCAATAAATGTTTAAACTTGATTGATTTAATTTTTTCACACACACACACACACACACACACACACACACACACACATATATATATATATATATATATATATATATATATATATATATATATATATATATATATATATATATATATATATATATATATATAAATAATAAAATTTTAAGAAGCAATAACATACACTAGAAGTGTACATATGCTTCCATGCATGTAAAATATGAAAACTGTGTTGAATCAATAATGCTCTCGTATTTTTTCTGCAACAAGATCACCAGAAGCTATATGACGTTAATGCCGGGACCATTGTTTCTAAAACCTTTCTACTGTACGTTTATTACGATGCATTCATGTTTCAATGTTTTCTTGGCCATGTTCGAAAGATGTTTATAATAAGGATTGTTGGACAATTGCTTTGTTTCATTTTTATGAAGCATACATAAAACCTTACCTAAACGTCACGTTTACATTTGTCAACCTTCTGATAATGCAACTAATCCATGATTTAGGACACGTGGAGCTCTGGGCGGCTGATGATTAGCGCCATTTGGGGACACCGCTCAGATTTGTATTCCTTGCTACAAAGTTCATATTAGGTCATTACTAGTCCATCATCGTGTACTTTTAGCATCCATCTGAAAGACTATACCTGACTTAATTTCCTAATGAAGCAATCATCAGGTTTACTAATCTAATTAGACAAGGAAGAGACGTTAGTTACTAGGCTGTCAAATCGCCTTCAGACATCTATGCACAAAGGATTTGGTCAAACTAGGAGCAAATGAATGGATAGACAACTATATTGCTGACATAACAGCCGTTAAAAGCAAGTTTGATTCCAAAACACATTTTACATAGGCGTGTGTAAAGCTGCACAATCAATACGACTGGACCACCTCGCCAAGATGATCTAATGTACTGATTGAAACATATGAGAAAATGTGCCAATCTGTCCACAACACGATGTTTATATCTATGTTGCAATAAAATAATACTTTAACATTTACTTGAAATTGTACTTAGCTAATAATAAATTATGGACAAACAAGGTTTTAATTTATGCAAAAAGATTATCTCATGATAATAATGAAAATATAATGAAACTGTTCAGGACAAAGTCTCACCATATACATCGTTTGCTAAAGATTGATAGCTAAAAATCACTTGGATATGACTATAAATATAAAATGGCCTTCAGTTGTAATATATATATATATATATATATATATATATATATATATATATATATATATATATATATATATAGAGAGAGAGAGAGAGAGAGAGAGAGAGAGAGAGAGAGAGAGAGAGATGGAGATGTTTAGTTGTTTCTGAATCACATTAGAGATTTTTAGATAGGAATTACGATTTAGATCAAATGTTATGTAAATCAATTGGAAATAATGACACGAAGAAGTCAAATAATATAAACAAAATCAAACAAAAGATGTTTTTTAATATCACTCAATACACTACATTTTTTCCTCCTGAACATTATCTCTGTAAGTGTGTTCCACAAAATGTCCACCCATCTGCTCTTAAGGAGCCGTTTCTATCATGAATAAATAGGAAAGTACGAATTTTGAAGAATTCTATTGTAGAAAATTTACGAATTGCGATGCACAACAACAACGATCCCTCCAAAAAGGATCAATATACCCCCCTTTCCCATCAGAGGTATAACCAGGAAGTTGAGAACCGACTAATATAGCGAATAACAATATACACTGGGGTCGGCATGTGGGGGAGGAGGTAAGGAAAGGATGCAGTTAATTTGGATCTCCCACCTCAAAGATTATTTTGGATCCCATCCTCCGTATCTTCCGAAAAATACAGCATTTTAAATTTTTGATTTTTAACTACTTGATATTGTGTAATAAATGTGCACACATTTCCTAATTTTTTGGATTACATGAATCCTTGCTTTAAAAAGTATATCGAGAGTTGATGGTTCCCTTTAACGTTTAAGGCATTTGATTGGCAAATAAAATTCAACTTTAATATTTAAAAACTTAAATTAACAAACATACCTAGTAAAACTCAGATCCCCTGGTATTAAATGAGTCACAACGTCTTGCTTTGAAGTTTTATGCGTGCTTTGAAGCAGTTTATAAAGGATAAATTACCGATTAGCAATACGTTGATAGTTCTTAATGCAATTAATTTAACAAAGAGCCGGAATTTGTCGATATAGCGTAATAGTGTAGATGATACTTTCTTTTGAGATATTGTCTCAAATTAGTGTAAGAAAACGCAAACTTAGGGTGCAATTTCTATATTCTATTAAATTACATGAATTGTACATTAAGGAGCAATCATGCTCAAATTGTCCTTAATTGATAGAGCTAACAACTCGATGATTGATCTATTGAAATAATAAGGGATATAATGTGTCTTTGGTCCATTAATTTTTATATTTATGTATTTTAAGTTATTCTTGAATTCCATAAATATATTTTATTTATAAAAAAAAACCCCATGATCAAATGTAAAATTATTAACGCTGGAATTGATTAGGTACAGACAGTTATTTGTATTAATGAACATGGTACTAACCATTATACATTAAGTATGAGTCATTTGTAATCTTCAAAGAAATTGATTTCGCTTTGGTTTTCCTCTGCAGATATTACGTTACAAGTGGAAACTTAAGTTGTTTGCATATGCAATATGCAAATTAGAAAGAATGTTGTCATACCTCCATACTACTCTCATTTGATGTATGTACAATTTATTTTATATTGTACTTGTGGAAATTGTACACGATCTAAGCACATAGCCAACCAAAAGGGCTGTCACCATGTGTAGAAAAACAGCCCGAAATAAATTCTTTTCAAGACATAATAAGAAAATATCTTTGCATTGCATTTGAGGCGAGCATCACAATTTAAAAGCAAATATTAGATTATCATCGTATTACTTTAAGAATTCTTTAAACATGAAAATAATTGTTGTACCAATCGCATTGCTCTTTTATTTTCTTCCAATATTAGAGTGATATTCTATTACCAATCTTTCGAAATTGCACTGTCGACAATTATATTTTATAATTTTTCTCTTTGTCTCTCTCTATCTCTCTCTCTCTGTCTTTGTCTCTCTCTCTCTCTCTCTCTCTCTCTCTCTCTCTCTCTCTCTCTCTCTCTCTCTCTCTCTCTCTCTCTCTCTCTCTCTCTCTCTCTCTCTCCATGTTATTCTGCTACTGGACGGTTCCAGTAATATTCTACTTTCTGTCAATGGTTCTTGAAGCTAATACCCAGTACACATGGATCAATACAGTGAATATGACTTTCAATGTGAGAGCACGTTAGTATGCGAAAATCTGAAATTAGTTTTTTCTCCTCAGGATGATTTCGTTTGGACTTTTTAGCGTTTTGGGGCACAACGACTGATAAAATTTATTTAGTGCCAGGGCGATGAAAGCGCCATGCCCATGCATATTATGATAGCTGATCGAATTGTAGAATTCGAACACGCACCGTTTAGGTCGCGAGCCCGACACACTAACCACTCAGCCTCACATTAGATAAATAATCCCATATAATGCATGTGCATGCCGTTATGTGCATAGCCTAATTTCAAGAAACGTGCACGTCTTATATGCACATAACATATTTTTCACATATTGCTTGAAATACGTCCAATTTGCCCTACGTCCAAATTAAAAACAGAGATAACTCTTTGGCCGGTGCTAAAAGCCATTGACCAAATCTTGGAAGTTTATTTCTCGTGCATTCTTCTCCAACGTCTCAATCTGTGTTGGTTTCAATAAGAAGATTTATAGCGTCAAGAAAAATTGATCTTCTTGGTACTAACCAAATGGAGGTATGACGAGCAATAAGGAACAATTTCACTCATTATGACTCTTTACCGTTGGGCTTGGTTTCTTTGAAAGCCGTGTATCAAGGAACGTCAGAGTAGGAAATCGAATCAATCGATTTCTAGGCAAAAAGACAATTTAGTCTATTTTTAAGCTAAATGTTTTCGTCCGGGGCAAGCAAAAGTGTTGAAAAATGGAATCCGTCGCTGCAAAACACGGACAATTTATTGATCTGTGCTTATATTTATTGTGAAAAAACCTTTGAGTACTTAAAAACATATTTCAGTTTTGTAAAGCATATTCCGGTGTGCTAGAAGAGCAATATCGAATAGGCGACAAGCAGTTGGTGTTTTGGCTATTGGTGTAATTTCAAATGACGCTCTCTTGATACAATTAATTAGCAGTAAATACTGTATTTAATATTTAAGTGATTCTAGACTCATTAAGCCAAGAGATGGTGATCCCTCACATGAAGGGATTAGACAAATTGGACGACCCTTTATGATGTAGGCTGTTGCTTTAAAATGCACCACATTGTGACTTATGATTTAAAATAAGCTTTTTCAATACCTGATGACCTGATAATTGTGCTCAATTATTTGTTTTACTCTAGAACATATCCTTTTGACATTGGAACTACAAATGAAGAACACCGTCTTCCAATGTGAGGTTCGTGATTACATCTACAACTACTACATAGCATCGATCCCCACGCGTACCACTTCATGCATTCTTCTCAAACGCTGAGTGGATATTTCAAGTTTATTCATTTTCAATCTAGTTCTACCCAACATTATTTGTTATGTATATATGTTTATAAATCCAGTTAATCATTGAAGATTTGCATGTTGATTTCACAGTCAAAATACGTCACAAATGCCGGCAACGTTGACCAAATGATTAAGTAAAAAGTAAGGAATCACTGTTCTGAAAAATGTGGTAGAAAAGATGATATCATTTTCTCATTCAGAACTGTCATTCTCTTTCATCCTAAATAACATTTCAATTGTTTTCACTATCCTTGACCTTGGGGATGGACTATTAAAGGTAACTGTAAACTTTAAATTCCACCTATTTCACAATATCTGCCTGGTGTATTGATGATACGCTTATAATTATGCTGCGCATTTCATTAACTGCTAAACGAGTTTTGTTTATGTGCAGTTCCGTGAGAAGCGGTCTGATGGCTTCAGGTCTTGTTTCGAAATTCTCTGGTTTGTCTGCTTGTATGTGCCTTGAATATCTTTTCTCAGGTATGCACATATGTCAAAGCACTTAAGAATACCTTGATTTGTACACGTAAGCTACGGTGTCCTCAACTGCAGCGAGAAAGAATTTCTCAACCAATATACACATATTTAAAATCGTAGGAATATAAGTGGGGTCACGATAATATGCGAACAACAGGTGTATAAGTTTAATCATTCTTATTTATCAGCAGAGGGTCCATTTTGTTCTTTATGTAGGTAGAATTCTATAGACCGATAATAAGATAAAATTTCAGGGAAGTAAACTGTATGAAACCCACATTGTTGTTGTATAAAGTTTATATATTGTTTCAGATATATTGCAAAAATCATAATATTCTTCAATTTAGCATTGTAACAGTGTGCACGTTCAGTTTTAAAACTCTTATTGAAAAGGTTGTTTTGATTGGACATGGTACAATTCCTCGGTCATTTGATAGTATTTCCCCTGATGTTTCTACATAGACCTTCTGATGTTTACCTTGACTCAGGTGGATAGAAGCAGACCAGAGAATAAAACTGCGATTGAACATGGAATTACAAAAAATTAAGTTTGATAGGAAAACATCAATTTACGATTTCAAAGATAGGCGCATCTTTAGGATCTTCGAAGAATTCCTTTTAAAGTGAAATTTACAAACTTTTAACTTTTGTGTACTTAAGCAAACGAACGTTTGAAATTATATGGAGAGCATTAAAGGTCTACCAATGTGCTCATACAACTTTCTTTTATATGATAAATTTAATCTTCTAGATGTGATTTTTAAAGGTATTAGGTCAAATACCTCATCATTAATGAGATTGTCTGCAGTGACCATTTGAGAGACGACGATTTCGATACAGTCTATAAAATTAAAGAGTCACTTGGTATTAAAACCATCAGACGGCTCCTGCCAAATGCAGTACCAAGCGTGTTTTCTCGCCAGATAACCGAGTCCATGAATACCAGATCAACAAAAACCAAGGGTTACGGTAGGGCTAACAACATGTAGACCGAGAGAAGCTTATACAGAAGCGAGAGCTAACGAGGGTAAAATATTTATACAACTTTATCTTGCTATATTATTGGTTGTCAGCCCCTACCCCTCGCCAGAAATATACCTAGCAAAAAAACGATCATTGGGAGAGGGCGATTTTAGTGGTAGAGTGTTTGGAAACCATAATAGCCCCACCCTTACCCCCAAAAATGAATCCTGCTTTACCATGACGAGCGTGTGTGTGTGTGTATGTGTGTGTGTGTGTGTGTGTGTGTGTGTGTGTGTGTGTGTAACCCTTGGATTTTAGTTTTGCCCACTTCCCCATTATTATTCCCCCCCCTTTCGAACAAATCCATTTGCATGCCCATGCTTATTTAATGCCTGTTCAACAATAATAATAATGACAAAACAAGTTTTCTACTAAAGCCAAAATGTTGTGAATATTTGAAGTATTGATTGTGTTTACTTGTAAAGGCTAATTACCCCTTCGTGTTGAGTCACTGGGAGTAAATTACCTTGTTTACCAGAATATACACAACTGTGTCAATGGATGACGGTCTAGGTCAGAGTCAAACTCACAACCCATTGCTTGTGAGTGTGAATACTAATGTCCGTTCAATGTGGAGAGTATAGTAATATTATTCACAATATGTACAGTTTAAAGGAATTTTTTTAAATACTTTAATGCTGTCGGTGTAAAGATTTTACCTTCTAATGCTGCTCTAATTATATATATATATATATATATATATATATATATATATATATATATATATATATCTTTATCTTTTCTTTAGGTACTTAATGAGAATTTTGAGAACCAGCAACCAGAAGATAATGCACTAGAGAGAACCGAAGACAGTAGATGGTGTGACATATCCTGTGGTGCATTTTTCATCACAGTGAACTTTCCATTCATTCCCTGTTTACATGGTTTGTATAGCTTCATAGTTGATATGGATTCCTAAGGCCTCACAAATTGTGTCCTAAGGCCTCACAAACTGTATCAGCATACATGTCAATAATTAAGTTATGTAATTTTTTTTGGCGAAAAAACTACAATGTATTGGTAATATGTCAAACTTTATGATCAACCCTTGGTCGTAAAAGTAAGCAAAAAGATTTGGCTCATTTGTCATATATTATTCAGACATGCAAAAAACTTCATGTGTGACTACCATATCTACTGCAAAGGCATGAAACACATTTTTGATACTCTTATTACAGGGATACACCATCATGCAGTATTGCTGTTCAATGTCAGACTGATAGGATACTTAAGAAAAAACAAACAAGCAAATGAAATATATAATATTGTATTAACTAAGCTCAGTATGATTATGTAAGCGTTTGACTCGGTAGACCAAGCACTTGTGAACTTGTTATTATTTAGCAATGATACACTTTAATTGATACACATATTCATGAGAAATCCTCATCTGTGTGAGAACCACGATGATTAGTATACACGTGCAAAATTTCACCTACTACACAGGTTGTGAAGTAAATGTCCAGCAAAGAAAGATAAGGAGCGAAGGCATTGCAAACTTTCATACACTTGTCAGCATTCATACATGACACTCATGCAAGAAAATGAGCTTACTTTTTCAATGTTACTTATGCATAAGTCCATTTTTAAAATGTTGGTAAACACATTTAAGCTATGTACAGATGATGTCACATTTCAAGAAATAGAAGTATTGTTAATTTTGCTCAATACATTTTTTTTCTTTCTCTTTTCTTCAGAACAATGAAGTGAAGAGTAGTTATGACATGGAGAAAGAGGGACTTTCTAGCGCCATAAAAACTGCAGAACCACAGTGTGGAGGTGGACACTATTATTACAGACGGGCACGTTCAGATACAGAAATGGATCAGAGAGAAGTTCTTGCATGTTAAAGTATGATGTATATGTGATGCATGGTTAGACTTTTGTTCTTCCTTTTGTACCACAATAACGTAACAATAATCAGCAATGTATTATTATTATTATTATTATTATTATTATTATTATTATTATTATTATTATTCTCAAGATTTGTTTCCCCATAAATCTGTATACTTCCTTTGCCACTAGTATTAAACACTTAGACCCACAGAGAAAATATATGCTTTCTTAACATCTGGATACACCAGGTCTATGATTACATTTTCTTTTTAATAAAATTCTTCAATTTTACTATCTGTGGAGGGTAGTAAACAATCACACCCAAAGTACATTCGGGGTCTGCATTTCATCACGGTTTATAAGAACAAACTTGTCATAAAGTTAATAAAGTATTTATTTCTACACCTCACACAGTCTGAGTCTTAAGTGTTTAACTTTTAACACCACTAGTTACTGATGAACCACGCCCACATGACAATCTGCTCTGAAGACATCCAAGTTTCGCCCAAATTTGTGCCCTTCTCTTTTCATTATGAAACTGATATAACATGAACGAAATAATAATAATAATTGCCATAATGATAATAGTAATTACCAGAATGAATAGCCAAAGCGCTACTCAGCCTCATTATGCCCTACGTCCTCTTTAGGGTCTTCGTCCACGTTCTCGTCTCGTTCGGGCTTAAATTGGTACTGTCTAACCTCAGCGAGCAGAATTTTCTTAAGATTCGTTACGTTCGCCATCTTCTAGGAGTTCACCTTTCTCACACAACGAAAATGGACATGACAAATTTGCGGTAAATTCGCTTGAATCATCACTAAATTCAGCCATCATCACCACATACGCTAAATATGTGGGACTTCCCGACAGTACGTCACTTCCGGAAATCCTATTATCACCGGAAGTATACAAATATTTCCCAAGCGTTTTCCGTAAAACATCGATAAATGCACACATTATCTACATTTTTTTCCCTGTGAGTTAACATCTCCAGTTTTAATGCACATTTCTGAGTTATTTAGGAAAAAAATGAACATTCTGATATATAGTGCGTATTACACTCTAGTAGATCTTTAAATGAACAAAACATAATCATTTTATCAAAGAAAACCGCGACATAATGTATGGGGATTTTATCATATCTTTTCATGTACAACCAAATACTATTTGACGGTATTAACCCTGATAACACATCGGTCATTCGAGAAAGAGCAAATTATTTAAACAACCCAAAGGCCTTTGCCTATAAAAAACTTTCAATGTTTATTTTTTGGGGGTGGTATTACAAGTTGTTCCATTTGTTGTAAATTTAAAATGAGAAAGACCTTGTATTATTTGGAAGATACTTACATAGTATATATCCTAATAAAACGTGGCATTGGTTTTCAATTAAAATGCTTATTATGCAAGCTAATTTGACCAAATTTGAATTTGTGCTGACCATGACATAGTTTGCAGGATGTTTGTTACCTTGTAAACAGAAGTATCTATTCGACGCACATATTCTTGTAAAACATAAGCTTTTCTATAGAAAACAATGTCGGCCTAGAACTAGGCTTACAGTATTTCCCTGTTCTGTATAATAAATGTCTGACTTTTGAATGCCATGGTCTCACAGTTTTATGGGTAGAGAGCAGGAATCATATTTGCATCTTTATGATTTTGCATGTACTATATAACTGGTGGGTTAGTTTTGGATACAACAGGTATGTGTCTGTAATAGTTTGTATGTAAGTGATAGATACATTTCCTTATGCTTTCATAATTTCCAATACGATTCTATGATACTGTTTAAATGTGTTACCTCTAGTTACATTAATTACAAGGAAATAAACAAGTTTGTGGATGAATATTTATGAAGCTTCTTAGATTGATATTAATCTTCTCATTAGAACTACAAAATGTGTACAGTTTAGTCAAAGTGGCGTAATATTAATTTCAGGTGACCAAATTGATGTTATCTCGGTAACCAATTTCATAATATTTCCATAAAACAGATAAAACAGATAATCTTAACAATCTGTTGATGTCAGAGGCCTCTCGACTGTGCGTTATAGTGTTATACATTTTCAATCTATATTGTGTACCAGAACTTTGTCCTTGATTTGGTCTACCTGACTATTGTCATGTTTTTTAAGATAATTAATAAAATCTGAGCTCAAAGTCTAACCTTGTTTATGAGTTCTGTATGCTTTGGAAATGAAGTTGTTGACAATATTTTGGAATGTTCTATTAGTTTTTCAGAAAATGCTTATTGCGACATCGGTCAAGTAGGATGTATATAAAGCGATATTTTTAAACAAATTCTTCATTCCTATTTTAAATCTGTCTGAGGAATCATTCAAGGTTGTGTCCAGATATAATTTGAGAGGAATTATTTATTCAAATTATTTGGTATTGCGACATGAGTCAAGTGGGATGTATACAAATAGATTTTTGGTAACAAATTTTCATTCCTGTTTAAATCAGTCTGTGGAATCATTTACTGTTGTGTTTAGATATAATTTGAGAGGATTTATTTATTCAAATTATTCATTGGAATTACAAAGTGCTTTTTTACTTTTTGGCCTATAAAACTAATCTTGGATTATTAAGGACTCACTCAAAAGTATTCTGGATTATATCATTGGTACATCTGCACAATGAAGACTATTTGAATTTATTTGGAACATTCTGTACTCTTTTACCTGTAAAATTGCATTTAGGAATATTTGGAATCTATTTTACAATAATGTAATTGCCTTTCGATTTATTACTTTCTATTCCAGGTCATAAATTGTTGTCTTTTGACTAAATGATGGTTTTCTCGTCCTCTCTGTTACTTAGTTTAAGATCATAGAGTTGCAATAATAGCTACATTGTAGCGTGGAGCGATAATAACGACTAAAAACACCAATGGAATTAATGTGATACTTTAATCGCTTGTGTTATGTTTTTGGGACCAAAACTATATAATTTAACCAGTGTCGAAGTCTCTCATTAAAATATCATCTTTTTGGTACTTCACGATGAAATATATCCGGTATTAACATAGGAATAGAATATATCCTTTATTTAATTTATATTATTTTCTTCTAGTTGCCAATTTTTCATCAAATCGAATGCTAGTCAGTTCTGTGTTTGGTTTCTATGTGTTAAAAACATTCCATTCGATTTTGAATAGTGTTAAATGCTAACTTTTACGATGGTTCGTGTCTTTCTCAGATTACGATTGAAAAATAAATTTTACTTGCTTTTGTGTATATTCATGAAAAATCAATTTGCAGTTCCACAACTCTGGGGTGATCAACCTTTTTACTATTCTGGACGTTTTAATGTCAAGTTGATCACTCGGTACAAGCTAGTACTGTCTGATTCCTTTTTATATTGAATTCATCACCCAGTACAATATGATGCAAACCTAATATAATATAACCTTGAATGTCATGGTGTCACACAAATGATGCAATCCAGAATGTCTTTGAATGAGCTCACAAAAGTCCAATGTAATATATTACTCCAAAAGTCCATGGGCACTTTAATATTTCAAATGAATATTTTAAATAAATAATTACTGTCAAATTATCACTGACGTCAACGAAACTTTATATAGCTAAGATATTTTTGTTAATAAACATCACATAAAATTGTACATATTAAGTTCACATATCATTCATATTAAGGTGACAATACTGATAAAGTGTTTGCAGATCATTAGGGAATGCATGGCAGGGGTGGATACAGAAATATAGTGGAGGGGGTGTGGTCATGTGGTCTAAGCTTCCAGAAGCTCTTACATATTAAACGTTTCCGGTGCATAACTTAGCCATCAATTGCAAAGAAAATATCCTGTTCTATCGGTGTCAATTTAAGGGGACATTTGAGAGGAAGACACCGGCGACTTTGCACGAACTCCAGATCTGTCATTGCTCTTCCATGCTGATGGAATTTATTGCTACTGTCCAGCATACGTAGCGATTTTTTTCCACTGGATAATTTTCTCATAGTTGTGTAGGTGTCTAATATTTAGTAATGAAGGCAATAATTTCCATATTTTAAATCCTTTCATGATTATTTGTTTAAAAAATGCTTAGGACGCAAAATTAGGACGCATAATTCCCAATTTATAATGCTTCAAGACCGAAAGATAATGCAGCTTTTAAAAGGGCGTGCTGGTGCAAATAGTTCTTCTTTACATTCAGGTGTATGGGCTTGTAAAATATTATAGTTATCCAGTTGTAACAGGATGAAATCGAGTTGGACTGGATCAAGCAAACACACTTAACACAAATTCCTAAAGATGGGGACCAAACTGTAGAATCTTCCCATTTACCACGAGTAAAAGACTGGACAGAAAAACTTACACTAACAATTGTGATTAAAAAATATTCCAATCATGTGACACTCTACAAAAACATATACTTTTCTTTATCTTTTTCATATATGTGTTTTCCACACATATATTACCTGTAAATAAATAGATCAGAAAAACTAGGTTCACAGAAAAGCCAGTCTTTAACAATCATATAAAGTGTTACGTGTAGGCAGGTACAAAAATAACAAGAGAAAAAAGTGAAGTCAACAAGCTTTGTATATTTTAACAAAATAATTTATTTCCCTAGAAAACAATGTAAAAATTGGAAATAGGACTTAGGGTTTGTGAATATAATCCAAAAGTGAATCCTAAGATTGAAAAATACAAGTCCTATCACTAAACAGTTCTAATAGAATCCGGAGTTCGAATCTTGATGACGTTCCAATATGGAAGGCGATGACATCAGATGTGGTCGTTGTACAAATGGCAACAATTCCTCTATTGAATCACAGTTTATAATGTTTCCGTATAGAATTCCAGAATAAATTTCCACTGAATTTCTTTGTCCCAGAACTGTTTATAATAAAGTACACTTGTTTAGTTTTCTAGAGAATAAATTATTAAATAAAAAAAACAGATGATAAACATAATGGGAACAACAATTAGAAACACCTTGTTCCCCGAAGGTGTTAGAACGACTGAATGAAAAGCTCTCAGAATGGGTATTAAACACAACTAAAACATCATCCCATTCTCGCGTGATACGTCACGTGGTCTCTGAACACTTGAACAACACAATAGAAAAAATGAAATTTGTCACGTAGCTAGAATAGCCCTATCTAAGAACCAAATTCTCACGCTGAAAATATATAAAAATCAAACATTGTTTATTCAGACTAACAAGTAGGCCGAAATGACCTTGGCAATAGCCAATCGTTTTCGCGCAGTGTTTACAAACTCTATGTATCAGAGAGGGCTAAAATAGTGCCAATGTAATAGCTTTTACCTTCCAAATAAACTGCATTTACTGGAAAAAATATCGAATCCCGTGAAAATAACCATTACAATAAAATGTAATGAAATAAAAATTAAAATAAAAAAGAATTTTAAAACTTACACACAAGCAATTTAATTACATATACGTAACAGTTCCCCCATAAAGAAAAAGAATGATTTATATAATAAAGCTTTCTTTTTGCCATATGTAAATTATACATGAGGTAAAATAAAATTACATAAAAAATTCTTATGAATTACATAAAGCGTACACGAAATAATATTTCCATACACGGGAAGGTGCATCTGCAATCAGATTGTCTTTTCCTTTGATGTGCCTGATGTTATGATTATATTCTTGCAAAAACAAACTCCACCTTTATAATCTTTAATTTTTATTTTTCATCTTGTCGATGAAAGTAAGGGTGTTGTGAACACTAAATACAACAACCGGAGAAGGAGCTGAGCTAATGTAAACTTCAAAATGCTGTAATGTCAATATTAAAGCCACACATTACTTCTCGACTGATGAGTAATTTCTTTGGTGCTTATTTAATTTCTTAGAGAAATAGCACACTGAGTGATCAACACCATTTCTGTCTTCTTGAATCAATTCTGCTCCAACCCCAACATCACTTGCATCCATAGATAATTTAAAAGACTGATTGAAATTTGGAGCTGTGAGAACTGGCGCCACTTTTGAGTATGGCTTTTAATCTATCAAAAGCTTCCTAACATTTTTCAGTCAAAAGAAACTTGTTTTTCTTACTTAACAAGTTTGTCAGAGGTTCAGCAAAATTAGAAAAATTGGAACAACACTTTCGATAGTATCCGGCCATACCCAAATATCGCATCAGTTGCTTTTTACTGACAGGCACAGGGAAATCAGAGATAGCCTTGACGTTAGCATCTATAGGTTTAACTTGACCATGTCCCACAATATGTCCTAGAAAAGTTACACAAGCACGGCAGAACACACTTTTAGATAAATTGATTGTCAAATTAGCATCAGTGAGTCTTTCAAAGAATTTCCGAATCATGGCTAGATGTTCTTTCCAGATGTCGTTGTAGATTATGACATCATCGATGTAAGCATCAGAATTATCTAGACCAGAGGTAATCATATTCATCAAGCGTTGAAAAGTACTTGGGGAACCCTTCATCACAAAAACGGCATTACTTTATATTGCTAGAGTCCATCTAGAGTCACAAATGCCGAAATTTCTTTTGCTCTTTCCGTTAGTGGAATTTGCCAAAATCCTTTCAAAAGGTCAAATTTGGTGACGTACTTGGCATTTCCAATTTTATCAATACAGTCATCGATTCTTGGTAATGGAAATGAATCTGTTTTTGTCACACTGTTCATCTTCCTATAATCAGTTCACATACGGAAAGTTTTATCCGGTTTCGGAACAAGTATACATGGTGAACTCCAATCATATTACTGGGCTCTATGAAACCGTCTCCAGAATATACTATATTTCCGTTTTCAAGTATTCCTGTTTGAGAGGGTTCATCCTGTATGGGTGTTGTTTCACAGGTTTTGAATCTACAATTTCAACGTCATGAAAAATTTTGTTTGTCCTCGAAGGAATATCTGGGAACAGGTGCTCATATTCGAATAATAACTGTTTAAGTTCATTCTTTTCTTGTTGTTGCAAATGTAAAAGTTTCTGTCAAGATTTTTCATAATTTCCGAATTCCGAAGATTTGTTGCTCCAAGATCAACAGTGTCCGATTGAATTTCTTCATTTAAATTCTCAGTTGGTGGGACAGGTACAATTAAATTAATTGCATAATTTACCTGGCTATCTCTTTCAATATACTAGTACTCCGTTAATTTATTTAGATCAGAGTACTAATATTATAATTTAACTCATTCATTTTCTTCTTTACTTTGTAAGGGCCATAAAATCTAATTTGAGGAACATTTTGAATAATGAGTAAGAGAGAATGAACTATTACAAGACTCAAATGTTCTCTCAATTAAGGTTCTGTGAAACCACAATTTCACTTTTGACTTGAATTGCTGAGTGCCAAATTCAAGCATGACTAGCTGGAAAATTCCAGACATAAAATTTGACCCTTGACCAGATTGGACAGATTTGGGAAGGACAAATTGAGTAAAAAAAACTTTATCAAAGCTTTTACTATGGTTTAAATTTTAATATTTCTCAAAGAAATTGTCTCTGTGAATCTTGTTGATGCACACATAATGGTCAACAAATATTGGTTGCCTGACTTGGTCTTAGGTAAGGGACCAACACAATCTACCATAATTCTGCTAAATGGTTCGTCAAATGCAGGAATAGGTTGCAGATGAGCCTTAGGTATCTTCTGATTGGGTTTTCCTACCATTTGACAAGTATGCCAAGATCTACAAAATTTACAAACATCACTTTTGATTTTTGGCCAATAAAAGTGAGTCAAGATCCTGTGATAAGTTTTATTTATCCCTAAATAACCAGCCAGAGGAGTTTCATGGGGCAGACAAGGTATTTCCCTATCTGTAAGATTTTGGAACTATAATCTGATATTTCACTGACCATTCGTCATTAGCAGGTACCTCGGAGTGTCTCCATTTTCTCATTAGAATTCCATTTTTAATGAAATAACAGACAGGTACTTCAGTGGCTTCAGTTTTACTAATGGACCTTTGAAACAAACAGGAGATCTCAGGATCTTTTTCGTGTTCGACGACAAGTGATTGTCGTTTGTCACCCTGATCAGATAAAAGAGAATGAGTATTTAAAAGAGGATCACTGTGATCAATACCTTTGATTGATCCGAATTAGGAGTGAAAGTGACCTCATCAAAAGCCTGACAAATACATGTTTCAGCCAAAGGAGTACTTTCCTTATCAAAATCATTCTCAAGAGCTTTCTTTGACATAGCTCTGGCAACTGCACAAGCTGGGTATAAATCAGGGAATTCGTTTTCAATAGGATCAACTTTCTGATCCAAAGAAGGCTTGTCAGTTACAAGTGGATTAGCAACAACCTTGTCTCTAGCTAGGTTGTTGCCTAGCAACAAATGAATGCCCTCAACGGGTAAAGTAGACATTATACCGACTGTCACAGGTCCTGAAACTAAGTCTGATGACAAATTTACAGAATGGAGAGGAACATTAACAAAGCCGCACTCTACTCCCTGAATGAGAACACTATCATTAGAACAGGACTTCTCAGAAAAATGCAAAGTACCTGATAATAAAAGACTCTGAGAAGCTGCTGTATCCCTTAAAATTTTGATAAGGATAGGATTGGCCAAATCACCCAAGAGTGATATAGAACCATTCGACATGAATGGTTCATAATTCTCCATGATAAAATCAGACTGGGGTTTATGAGACCCAACAAATGTATTGCTTTGAATACATGACCGTGACCTTGACCTCTTAGAAATAAGATCATTTGGGATAGGTCTATCTTGATTGTGATGCCTATATTTCAATTTGAAGCAATCAGAAATGACGTGTCCTTTTTTCTTGCAATAGGTACACGTAGGAATAGACAAGGATTTTGAATCAAGTTTATCAGAAGCTTGATTTTTAGAAGTTGTGCCAGATTGAGTTTTAGGAGGAGTCGTATTAGGCTGAAATACCTTTCTACCAGTAGACTGCTGAGTGAATGATTTGCCTACAACAGGAAATTTATGAGTTAAGGAATACTCATCAGCAGCAAGAGCAGCATTTTCCAAGGTTTCAATCTTATGTTCTTCAAGATACATCCTAATGTCACTAGGGACACAGTTCCTAAACTCTTCAACTAACATGAGTTGTCTGAGACTTTCGTAATCTTTGTTATCATTTCTAGATGAGCACCACCTATCAAATTGTTGTGCTTTTTCCCATGCAAATTCGACATAGGTCTGTTGAGTTGGTTTTCTAAAATTCCTCAATTTTTGCCGATGAGCCACGGGGACTAACTCATAATCCTTCAAAATACAGTCCTTAACCACATCATAGTCAGCACTATTCTCCAGTGACAGTGAAATGTAAATATTACGAGCTCTACCAGTAAGTACACATTGTAATAATAGAGTCCAGTACTCCCTTGGACACTTCAAATTCTCAGCAACGTTTTCAAAATAAGGAAAATATCTATCTACTTCTTCTTCCAGAAAAGGGGATACTAGCTTGATATTTCTTATAACATCAAAAGTTGGGGAGTGTTTTCCTTTTGCCAGCTCCAATTCTTTTAACCGAATTTCTCTTTGCATTTGGATATCTAATTTTTCTTTCTCAAATTGCATTAATTTTGTCTTTCTTCCATTTTTTCTTTAAATTGTAACTGCATTACTTCCGTTTCTTTTTCCCTTTGTATCTCTTCTATCTGAAACCGAACCTGTCTTATCTCTAATTCCAACTTTTTAGCTGGACTTCCATTTTCAAAATGTCCAAACACTCCTGGGTATAATTCCAAAATATTCTCTACTTTTGATGATATTGTGAAAGAAAGCCTCTTGTTTTCACTAATGATTTCAAACAAAATGTAAAATAGTACTTGGGATTGAAAAACTCGGGGAATTTAAATTTCAAAATAACAATTTTCTGAAATATTTTAGCTAAAATTCATATATCAATGGACGAGCAACCCAATTTTCTCCCGTTACGTGTAGGCTCGTACAAAAATGAAAAGAGAAAAGAGTGAAGTCAACAATTTTTGTATATTTTAACAAAATAATTCATTTCCCTAGAAAACAATGCAAACATTGGAAATGGAAGTTAGGGTTTGTGAATATAATCCAAAAGTGAATCCTAAGATTGAAAAATACAAGTCCTATCACTAAACAGTTCTAATAGAATCCGGAGTTCGAATCTTGATGACGTTCCAATATGGAAGGCGATGACATCAGATGTGGTCGTTGTACAAATGGCAACAATTCCTCTATTGAATCACAGTTTATAATGTTTCCGTATAGAATTCCAGAATAAATTTCCACTGAATTTCTTTGTCCCAGAACATTTTATAAAAAAGTACACTTGTTTAGTTTTCTAGAGAATAAATTATTAAATCAAAAAAAAAGATGAAAAACAAAATGGCAGTAACAATTAGAAACACCTTGTTCCCTGAAGGTGTTAGAACGACTGAATGAAAAGCTCTCAGAATGGGTATTAAACACAACTAAAACATCATCCCATTCTCGCGTGATACGTCATGTGGTCTCTGAACACTTGAACAACACAATAGAAAAAATGAAATTTGTCACGTAGCTAGAATAGCCCTATCTAAGAACCAAATTCTCACGCTGAAAATATAAATCAAACATTGTTTATTCAGACTAACACGTAGGCCGAAATGACCTTGGCAATAGCCAATCGTTTTCGCATAGTGTTTACAAACTCTATGTACCAGAGTGAGCTAAAAATAATGCTAATGTAATAGCTGTCACGTTCTAAATAAACTGATTTTACTGGAAAAAATATCGAATCCCGTGAAAATAATCATTGCAATAAAATTTAATAAAACAAAAATTAAAATAAAAAAGAATTTTAAAACTTACACACAAGCAATTTAATTACATATACGTAACAAACTATAAAGGCAAGAAATGGACAAAGATGTATACCGTATGCACTCTCTTTTAAGACGAGTACAACAGCACACTGCACAGACCCAGGTCTGACGTCGCAGAATGCTCTGATGGGTCTGAGGCTGTGCAGTTTTTAAGAGTAATCAGTTTAAACCCTGGTCTACGTGCGCCTTTTGCTACGGCAAACCGGGATATTTGTTGTTTGCAGTTTGACTCGACTTATAAGCGAGCATAGACGGTATATGAAAGGCAAGGATCACTGCTAAACACAAAATGGTGAGCAAACTAGCCAAACGATGTAATGCCTGAGGATGGAATTAAAAGCCTAATTGAAATACACTTTAGGACAACGGGATGGAAAACAATGGAAACATGGCAACAGGAATCTACACCAGAACGTCCCTCCTAAAATCAAGAGGAATCCCATTCCAATTTATTTTATAAATTCTATAATATTTTAAAGCATATAAATCATACGGACCCAAAGGAGTCACTTCATAGGAATTCAAGTTACATAGTAGCTGAGCGTTTGGAACTGTCCACAAGAATAAGTAATCCAGAAGACAGTCTTGCAAAGAGGAGTTGTTGAAAGGAATGACACAGGCTGCGTATGGTGCCTGTACTCGTGATCCTAAAGCCATCATTTCGAGCAAGCTTTGCTAGCTTTATTGGCGGTTTTAGTGGAAACTGTAAACGAACGTTTCTAAAAAGGAAGGGAGGGGCAATGGAAAATCAAGAGGTACAAGAGGGAGCTATGTTAAGCAGCACTGAGTAAAGTTTAAACATAAAAATATTATAATCTAAATAAGCTTCCATTTCCTGTGTTACGATCTCTCACGATATTTTCTAATTACTCTATTAAACACATGATAAGAAGCCATGATTTCAAATTATATTCAAATTATTTATATATTCAGCTTCTTTAGGAATTGGGGAGGGGGAACACGGGCGGATGGATTGTAAGTGTCGGGTGTAAAACATGTTTTGTGAGATTTTCCAACAACATGTTTCCGGTAACAGGGGTTTCGCTTGGGTTCAAGAATTCATACAAGATGAAACACTTTTATGCAAAATGAGGGTATTTGTCTTTCTATTAATGAATGGTCACGTCCGGTTAATGTCATATCAAATTATAGTTCTATTGATTTATGTGTCATAGGTTGTTCTATGTTAGTGTTGTTTTACAGTTGATCTTTATATTAGGTTTTTCGAATTACGACTGTTTAAATTGTTTTATCGTGCTGGTTAAATTAATGTAGGCCAGTCATGCACAACTTGAGTGTACATGGCAAGCAACATAACCTACTCGCCCATACAATATGAAAATAAGGTTTGTTTACTCCCTCTTTGTGATATTACATAATCAAATTCTGTCCAAAATTTAATGCTATGCTTTCTTACACAGGAAATAACAACGTATAAAGGACCCAATGGATGGCAAATAGAGAATTTTCAGTTGCATTTGAGAAAATAATTAGAAAATGTAATGAAACATATCACGTACTCTTAAGCAATCTGATTGTATGCATTATTGTTCCGTTGCAATGATGTTGCCAAATTTATCCTTGCTGTGTCGGCAAATTTTAACCTTGCGAAAGGCGGCAAAGTATACATTTCTTTAATCAACAGCTTTCTGCTGTACTGTTTACGATGTATTATGTAGCACAAAATATTACCCTGAAGTCATTTTACGAGTTTAGTATCAGGAACAAAAAGGTAGATTTTAAGAGGAAGTTTATATCATGTTTCGCTTTTCAATTTTCCTCAGATTTAGTATGATATGTTTCTGTAATATTTCTAAATCGGATCAAATACAGTAATCATGAAAAGTTGAAAGATGCCCTGTGCCAGCGTGTCCAGCCCATGATCATAGCATTGCTGAAAAAATGCAACCTGGATATAAGTGTGAAAAAAAGGATGGGCTATCGTATCTCAGAATGAATTGTCTTAGTGTCATAACGATTTATTCAGCATAGAAAATCTATTAAAGGGTTTAGGAAATATGAATAAATGAAGACACTTTATCTGAGACCTTAAAGGAATCGTGCGTGTCCTAGACTGAGTTACCTTACCTTCATAATGATTCTTCCCAAGTATGAAGAAAATCCATCTAAAGCATAAAAGCAAAAAAATAATAAACTGTAACCGAAACGAGACTAAGCACCTGATGCTTCCGAAATTGAAAATGTAACTGTTATGTCCTGCTTCCAACAACCATTTATTCAGCTGTTAAATAGCATATATTTAAAGTCTTGGGTAATTCTATTAGCCACGAAAGATTCCTTTATGTACCTAAAAATTTAGAAGTAGCAAATGTTTACGTAACTTGGCCTTCTCATTTAACCTGTAGAATAATCCGATGGCAGCATAATCAACACATTTTAGAGAAAATGGAATCGTCTGGTCATGTTCACCGATAGTTAAACATTTGATTTTAGGTCAATCATATTATCTCTTCAAACTTTCAGTTTTTGGTGCATATATAATTTTGCATATAATTTGAATAGTTTCTTGATCAGCTTTTTATTACAAATATATATGTAATATATTCAGTGTATTTTAAAAGTTGCTAAATTTTACAAAAGACAGAATCAACTGATTAGGTAAGTATTTTATAGTACAGACCACGTTAAAATAATAGACGACACCATTTTGCAGTATAAAATATACTTTGGCACATTATATATTTTTGCGCTTACTTAATATCGATGTGAATTTTTTTAAATACTCCCTTGGCACCTTTAAACGGTACTGTTGACGAACGAATTCATTGTTAGCATTGAGAACTTGTATATCCGGCTAAACCTGTAGACTTTTTTCAAAGTGCATGGACGTAAATATTTTACTCTGCAGCCATTGTACAAAGTAACGGTGCATTGGAGTGTGAACATGCATCAATATGTATGACATTAAAAAATAAGCTGCTTACCCATTTAATATGAAAACAAGTTCCCTTAGCGTATTTCATCTACACGTCCTGTTCGGGTTATTTGATAAAACACGTCGTTCCCAATTTTCATGCTTTCATATGTTGTACTGTGATAGAAAATGTACTCTTTTCTTTAAAATTATTTCCGTCTTGATTTACCTTTAGGATGTCGATCGCCAACATGCCTTTAGCAAGTCAACAAATTTGCAGATTGTGAAGCAACATTCAAGGCTAAATTTGTTTAGTCACGATTGCATCACGCATTAATGTTTTCGATGCTGTGATAAACACAAAATGTAAAATTGTATTCATTTTTCAAGTTAATTGTTGGAAACAAAGCATAGAATGTGCTGTGGCAGATTTTAATTTATCAGTTATTTTTGTCAATTTGACAAATGACTGGTATGAATTTTTCTCCAAAGTTTCTCTGAGATAAAAAATTAAAACAATACTGAAGTGCAATAAAATATAAAAATATACCAAGACTTTGGCATCTCTGCTGAACACGACTGAGATTTTCTCGAGTTGTTTTCCATCCACAAGAGACCCTACTATATGGCTCAAAGTTTGAATGGTTAAATAATTTATCGTTATTTCTCCCGTATTCTTACATCGCAAAATCAGATTGTTCATTTTCTAAGTGGAAATGCCCCAAACCAGTCAAATGTGTAAATTGAATTCTATTTTGTTTTATGAACGTGAGATTTCGTGAGAAAAAATGTAGCTGATTACAATGCTCTGTCCTTGAGTTTGCGTGTATAAAAAATACTTGCCTTAGGATAGTTGGAGCTGAAAATCAGTTAATCGATTTATTTTTGTTTCGAGTTATATAAAAAAAACCTATGATAAGTTTGATTCTGAAGTTTTTACTGGCGGGCTTTGCTTTCCTTCTCAAAGTCAAATGATTAAGCATTAGAAACAGATCTGATATATGGTTTTATGATTGGATCAAATCTTTTCTGACATTGCATTCTCTATGGCAATAGAATGAACATGACAGTTTCTGGACCATACAAAAATTTACAAGCTGGTCGATCCAGTCTTCCGGAATTGAATCGTAAATGGTTCTGGATTTCAAACAGAGGCGTGGAATATCACTGATAAAGATATACTAAGTGGATAATGACTGGTTTCGTGATTGGTAAGAAAATGTTGCGCTCGTCTGATCGTTCCACCATTTTATCTGAGAGAAATATAAATCCAAATTGGCCTTTCCTATATCATTGTCAATTATAAAATGATTGGAATTACGTAGCAACAAAATTTACAAAATAGTACTATATTGGGATGTTTTGCCGTACAGTGTTTCTACCAAGAACACTTTGTATTAAACATGGATTTATTTTCAATACGAGAATGTAGATCGAGATTCAAAGATTGTAAAAATATTGAGGAGTACAATAGTGGATAAAGGTGACATAAACTTTACTAATTTGAAATTTTAAAAGAAAATATTTTAAATATTTTTTACTTTGGAGGGCATAAGCAGTGTCTTTAAAGTATACAAAACTGGTTTTCAAGTGACAACATCTGCTGAATTGCACTGCACATCTGAATGAAAATGGCATTCCTTACATGCTTTCAGGTAGCAATATATAAAGTCTACAAAAATGGATACAATTGCAATTGTCTAAATTTATTGTGAAGTGACATCCTATATAACCAAGAAAATAACAACGAACCTAAATATCCCCTTCACAAGGAATTGTACAATCAGAACGTAATGCAATGTATTTCAAAGTTTACAACGGATAAGGGTTTTAAAACAAGTCCCTGGAAAACAAATCCATGGCAAAGCACTGCGAGCAAAGCCTACACAATTTCTGCGTTGTGATAGTTGATACGATGATAAAAGTTTTTGTTGTATGTAAGATGTAGGCCTTGTTTTCCTAGTGTACCTTATATTGTCTCTAACTAGTACATGATGTAACTGATATCAAAAAGCAACAGGAACGTTAGATAGAGACTGTGATCTAAATGTTACCATTTCCCTTCTCCTGTTTGCTTTGTTTATCATTCCTCTACCATTTGTTCATGGTCTACATCTATCTATTCCAACTTTTATCTTCAATCTCTTGTAACATAATTATTCTGTCAACAATGTCTTCGTTTTTCTTGTTTTGTCAAAACAAATCCATATTATTGCTTCTGTCGTTAGATTGAATTCGTTGCTAATAGATTAAAGACCTCTGTTTTCATTTGTTTCTGAGCTCTAGCAAGATTTTCCTCTGCATTCTTTTCAGTCTGAGTTAATGTTGATACTTTTCCTCTGATTATGCAATATCCTTTGTGCCGACTACTACGTGTGCGTATGCTCAAGGCACACTCCACGGAGACTTGCACTACAAGGGGCAATGCCAGTAAGCTTAACATAGTATTTTTTTAATTTTATAGTTTGAGTTTGTGTATGTTCTATGACATTTGCTTTTAACATATTCTCTGACATTTTTCATATCCTGTGTTGAATGAGGTGACTCTGGGCATTGATCAGACATAATAAGCGACTGTTTGGGTGAGGCAAAAGTAACTGATCGTCATTGAAGTATCTAAATGAATGTCCCAGATTGCTCCCGAACACCATTAAAGGTCGATAACTACTTGCTACTTTATGTCACTAACTGAGTGCCACTAAAGGTCACTGAACGAATATAATTAAATGTGACTACCTGTCAAGGATTAGGAGCTAATAATCGCGTGCTATTCTGGTGAACTCATTGAATTAATTGTATGGAAGAATAGAAAACAGTCTTAAAATGGATGAAGATAAATTAGAACATATATAGGGTTGGTTGGCCCTGATTAGATGACAATGAAAAGTAAATTTCTAAAATAAGGTTTAGATTTTATCTCATTTATAACTAAAAAGACCGACAATATTTTATTGACTGAATTTCAGTCCTTTTATAGACTTGTCTTTGGAACACACTTTACTGAAATTAGCACCTGAAAACACATGTTTCAAACACACGTATACAAAAGAAATGCGTTCGCTAGATTTTATCTACACAGAAACTTGCATCAATGATAGGTGTCTATGAGAAATATGGATCTGATCATGAGCATTACGAAATTTAAAGCTGTCGAATATTTAATATAATGTTGCAATGTGTTTCCTATGAGAGCTGAGTTAGTACCATGAGTTTTATATTGAATAACAACCTTACAGTAGTTCTAGATATGCATATACAGATATTAAAAAGCATCTTTAGTGGCATCAAAGTGCTCGTTTTGCCATTGTTTTCCTGTTTGAAGCCTTGCAATCCGTCATCGCTTCTATCCCCATGACATAGTTAGCCCATAAGCGACCGTTGTATGTTCACGATAAATTTGTCCACACGTGAGCCAGTCATGGCGAGTAGACCGAGTCTCCGGCGGATATCAGAGCCCATAAGTATTTTTTAAAAAAGCCAGCCTTTGATACTATTTAGATTTGGTATTATTCGGTGTTACTTTGCTTTGACGTAAATGTGATTGAATACGATACCGATCGATACTGTATATAAACAGGCTTGTATTTTTGACTGTATCTATATTGTATCAGCAGAAGCCGTGCATTTATTTTTTTTTATCCACAGCAATGCTTGCACAGTGTGTTATAGTTTAT
The DNA here is from genome assembly GCA_016617855.1 of Megalonaias nervosa. Classification (NCBI taxonomy): domain Eukaryota; kingdom Metazoa; phylum Mollusca; class Bivalvia; order Unionida; family Unionidae; genus Megalonaias; species Megalonaias nervosa. Next base: position 9,729 of record JAECUM010019260.1, on the reverse strand, counting down.
GTCCGGTATCAAAACACATTGATAAATTGATTTGATAAATTAGTTAACTTGGGAGTGACCTTAAAAATGGAACGAAATAAACTTGAGTCAAATAAAATATTCTGCAGAATATTAAGCATAAAATAGTACAACCACAAAAGAAAAATAACTCGCCCACTACGTATGAAGTGAATGCAGCTTGTGACGAGCAGGCTAATTAAATAAATGCTTTTAACCCATAACTATAAGTATGGCATCTGAACTCACCAATCAACATCATTTATTTTACAAAGCAGCATTCCAAGATGCAGAGGAGACGCAGCGCGAGCATATGGGGAATTTAATGATATGCAGATGTTGCATGATGGTTCATGGGAGCCACCATATCTCAAATGTGGCATCGGAGTCAAATCATATAATTAACTTTACAAGCCCTGTGGATCGGTTCGTGAATACAATAAGGCACACAGAAATAAATCAAAATCACAAACAACTGTGGCTTCACAAGTACGGACAGAAAAACAAAATAAATAAAACAGAAATAAATAAAATAATAACCAGGATTGAAGCTATTCAAGTTTCTGATAGGGATAAAAATATTAAAAAATAAAGGACGTCTTAGACAGACTTTCCCAATTAGAAAGGCGCTTCACCCTCCCCTTCGTATAAACATACCTACTGTGTCACAGCTAAAACAGCTCGCACGTCAGCATGTAATATAAATACCAGGTCGAATGAGAAAAGCTGACATATTTGAATTATTGAGACCCACATTTGTACTGAATCCACATCCACCATCAACTAAAACAAAGGAGCAACAACTAAAACAATTTGCATTTGAGCATAATATCCGAATACCAAGGGGTTCAAGAGAAGCTGACATCCTTGCGGTATTAGACGAGTAAGAACAAAACCGTCGTCTCGCATCTGCTATCGCTACTGAAGCGGCTATGTTCGTAGATAAACACAGCAATCACAAGTATCCGAATTCAAATTTCAAAAGCGTAGTGGCGAAGTGGAAAGTCACGTGGAAATTATCCCACCACATACAAACCAGTCAAAGATGCACGGCAACTATTATCAAATATGATCCTGGAATCGTAGTGGTGATACAAAGCTTTGGTCATGTTGGGTTTAAAAGCAGACAATGTTGATAGTGCTGATCTTTTTTACGCTGCTTAGTCGTGGAAAGACAGTGTTGCTTGATTAGTCCTGAACCGCAAAGATAGCTTTGCATTCCAACGATGAAATTGAACTTCCCGATGCCAAAGTTCGCGATCAGACCCTCCAATAAGCGTAATACCCAATGTTACCTATATGTAATTAAATTGCTTGTGTGTTAGTTTTAAAATTCTTTTTTATTGTAATTTTATTTCATTACATTTTATTGAAATGATTATAGAACGTTAAAGGTATTACATTAGCACTATTTTTAGCTCACTCTGGTTCATAGCTTTTGTAAACATCGAGTGAAGACGATTGGCTATTGTCAAGGTCATTTCGGCTCGTGTGTTAGCTGAATTGTAACAGCCTTTCATTTTTATATATTTTCAGTGTGAGAATTTGGTTCTTAGATAGGGCTAATTCTTGCATACGTGATAAATGGCATTTTTTTTATTACGCTGTTCAATGTTAAGAGATCATGTGACCCATCACGCGGGATTGAAATGACGTTTTGGTTGGGTTTAATACTGATATCTCAGTAAAATTTGGGCAGTCGTATGTCTACACCTTGAAGGAAAAAGGTGTTTATATTGTTGTTGCCAAATTGTTTTTGAAGTTTATCTGTTTCTTTGGAATTTAATAATTTATTCTCTAGAAACCTAAACAAGTTTACTTTTTTATAAAAAGTTCTGGGACAAAGAAATTCAGTGGAAATTTATTCTGGAATTCTATACGGAAACATAAACTGTGATTCAATCGAGGATCTGTTGCCATCAGACATCAACTGATGTCATCGCCTCCATATTGGAATTTCATCGAGATTCGAACCCGGATTCAATTAGAACTGTTTAGTGATAGGACTTATATTTTCCAATCTTAGGATTCTAATTTTGGATTATATTCACAAACCGTAAGTTCCTATTTCCAATTTTTACATTGTTTTCTAGGGATATAAATTATTTTGTTAAAATTTACAAAGCTTGTTGGCTTCACTCTTTTCTCTTGTTATTTTTGTACCAGCCTTCACGTAACACCAATAACATGAAATAATACAAGACGTTGACACTGGGACTATTGCAGTTTAACGACTCATTACAGTGGATGAATTCATCCTAACCTTGGAAAACTTCAAATTGACTCGTTAATACTTTCCAACCAATACGGATTTGATAAGGAGGAAAGATGTGTATTCATATGGGTAAATGAGTGACTGGAATAAATTTTTTGAAACTCATTTGCCACTTATAGAAGCGTTTAATTCATAGTTGGAACGTGAAGGTATTTCAGAAAATGATTATGAACACGCAAAGAAAGTTTGGTCAACATTCGAGTGCAAAACATCGGTGACTATCACATTTTGTATCTGTGCACTGTTGAGCTGTTGCTCACTGATTTATTGAAGACATTTCGTGCTACTGCTATGGACATGTAAAGCTCCATCCCGCGTATTGCTTCTCTTCGACGGGTATGTGTTGGGATACATTGTTGTCCAAAAGTAAAGTCCAGCTGGAATCGCTCAATGGCATTGATCAGCTTCTGTTTATTGAGCAATCACTTTGGGCCGGAGTATCAATGTCAAGTCACACATATACCCGTGTCAACAGCCCGATGACCCAAACAGTTACATCATTTATCTAAATCAGAATAATCTATATGCCTGTCCTATGATGCAGCCACTTCCGATTGGTGTATTTCTATGGATCAAACCTGAGTACATTAATCTACAAAAACAGTGCACGATCACAAGATCAACAGTGGCCAATGGTGTTTCTTTGAAGTTAATCTGGTATATCCTGAGCATTTACACGACGCACACAACGATTTTCCACTGGCACTAGAAGCGTTATCTTTGCCAGCTACATCGTTGTCCCCATATCAATGCGCGATCGTCGATGAGCCCAGACGCAAATACACTGAATGCATCAAACTAGTAGCAAGTCTTAAGGCCAAACATAGTTATGTAGGATATGTGCCACATCTGCAGCTGAACTTGCGATTGGGTATGCGTGTAACCAAAGTTTGTCGAGTGTATGGATTTCGTCAGCAAGCTTGGATGGCCCCGTGCATTCAGATGAATACGGACCTAGGCACAAAGGCCATCAATGATTTTAACAAAGGACTTTTTCAAGTTCAAGAACAATGCCGTGTTTGGAAAAACCAGGAGAATTGTGGAAACGAATCTGTGATTGAAAGCAAGACAAACTTCGAAGGCTCATAGCTGACACCGGCTTTGAATCCGGAAAAAGCTTTGATGGTGGATTTATTGCTGTTCACAGTAAACGAAAACAATACTAAGGCTGACAAAGCCAATCTATGTTGGATCGTCCGTGCTAGATTTGTCGACGCTGCTTACTTATAAGTTCTACTATGACAAGGTCAAACCATTTAATCAGGATCGGGTCAAAAGGCTGCTCACCAATACTAACTCGTTGCTGATGCTTATCACCATTGTTGATTTGTATGCGGCCATGGCACAACCAAGTCTGGCTAACGAATTTAATACCAACGAGTATTCGAAAGAACGTCCGTCAATAAAAAGGCTGTTGGCAAGTTCAACTACGAATGCTTGGGTAAACTAAACGAAAAGTACGTGGGACTGCGACCCAAAATGTACTTGATTGTTGTCGGACCTAAAAACGTTAAAAAGCTATATGGGTTCCAAAGGTGACTGCAGGAAAAAGATCTAAAAACGAAATTACCTGGAATGTGTTTGAGCTGATGCATTGCAAATATGATCCAAGAAATATCGCATGGGTGTATACCAATGTACTAAAGAGAATGTATTCCCGCTTGATACCAAGCGATGGATACTCCCTGATGGAATGACTCCTTTGTCACCGTGCTGTTGCAGCTGATATTGGTTAATGTATCAACACAAATTCTGGTGGCAGTTCCGTATTTGGTAGAACGACTTGTAATTCCTCTCACACAAATGTACGGCTAGGAGGCTTTGATCCACCAAGGAACGCCCCCAATCGGTAACGTGTAAGTTTTCTTGGAATATCAATCCGTTCCGAAATCGTGAATACGTCTATGGAATATACTGGGTCAGTTGGACGACGTTACTTTCCTCCTTCCAACTCTTTAGGAGCACACAATTACCGAACAAGCGTGTCTTCCAGTAACGATACTGGTTGTGAAATCATTTTCTGAGTTAAAGTGATATACTTTTGTCGAATCGCATCGGCTTGTTTTAGTCCATTTTGTGTCTGCTTTCATTTTTCAATGCTGATATGAGCAATGTAAGTCGTGCTACCAATTTCTGCGACCGCTCTGGCCTCATCAAGAATTCCTGCGCTTTCTGATCACCAAATAATCGTTCTGCACGAGTACGATTAAATCGTTCCACAATAACTTGGTGACGGCGTACATTGACATGTTCGACACGTACTGCATGTGGTGTTTGGCCAACATCACAGCAACAGATCCAAGAAATTCTTTACAAGGATACCCTTGTAGCAATAGTATCCATGTGAACGGTCAGCGTGCATAAATAAACTCGAGTGCATCTGCGACATTTGCAGAATCGTTTTGATATCAACGGCTCAGCAACTTTGTATCTTATGGCCACATCGAACATTTTTAGTTCGTACTTGTATATGCGTAGACGGCCTTTACGGTCACACGATCGTGTGGAAGAAACAACAAATCATCTTGACGGACTTCATTTGGTGTTAGAACATCGAACCAACACCGTGAAATAGTTATTGGTACTGGTAAATAAATTTGCCACAGCGATTATTTGGCCAACCATGTTCGAACAATCCCATGAGTAGCCTTGGTTGCACTGGCTAAATGTTCACCCCTCCAGTACCCACGCGGAATGTAGCAAACTTCAATAGTTTCCAGCTCTTTTTATCCATTATTTGTTCCTTTATATCTGTTTAATGTGCTTTTAATGAGTGCCACAGAGTGCAATCTTGGCTTTCATACCTGCAAAAACAAACTGATTGTATGATTCGTTCTACCAGTGTTGGATTAATTGCTCTTAATTCATGGATAAGATCAACGTCAGTGTGTTGACCTGGACGGATATCATTGGATGCTTTTATAAGCAAGGTCATATCAGTGAAAAGCAGCATCAACACAGTTTCACCAGGCTTTCGTTGGTTTAGAATCGAGTTGCATATCAAGCTGTGTACCAGGCCCACAGCAATTGTATCCAGGAAGCTGTTTTTTCCGGATATTTACTCCATGGTGTTCCTGGTAACTTTGCCGCGATATCAACGCCGCCAACCTTTTGTAACCCTGCACGTTTGCAGCTTTGCTGATGAAAATGAACTTCTTTTCTCCACATCGAGCATAAGTTCTAGTAATGGATAACTCTGGATCTGTTGTACATGATTGCGCTATCGGTTAATGATCAACGTTAGTATGATGTTTTAAACGATGTTCAAAACGAACTTAGTCATAAAAAATCGTTGAGAAGAGGTAACAACACTGCTATCGATTTCTTTCCCACCAGCACCTAGCATTTACGATTTGGGTGCAAACAAAAACAATCTTTTCCTGTACGATGATTTAATACTCGAGGACCAAGTCAGTCCCGCATAAATATTTTCACTGACGTTATCTATTTCACTCAACGATACGCACATGTTCCTAAAGTAGTTCGTGACAACTGTAACAAGTCGATGATAGTTTGAAACATGGTCCTGGATATATTCACTGGACTTGGTGTGCAACTGACAATACGTGTGATGAATTTCTTGACGTTTTTACGGCGATTACCTCGGACCGATAGAGTTTAATCACCATTGATTTGACAGAGGCTTGCAGGAGCAAATATCGAGCTGGTTTGGATGAGCCAATTTAACAATAAAAAACAATCATATAAACAATGCCGGCAGTGATGTCATAGATGAGTATGGGAAGCGACGCCGTGAAGCTGCTCAGCAATACCTTGAATTAATTCGTGATGTGATTGAAGGCAGCTAAAATGTTAACTATATGTTATAGTTGCGACAGATTGCACGAGCTTCGTTTGAACAAACATTTGCGCCACTGACTAGACCCATACAGGAAATAGCCGAACGTGCCTAGGATATTAAAAGGCTACAAAGGCAATAGAGGATTGAGTGACAGCACTTACGGGACCCGAGGAAGCACCTAATCTTGTTTGTAAGCTAAACGTACCAGGCTATCAAAAAAGCAGCATAAGCAACTGCAGTGGTTATTAGACGCAAAGAGAGGGTAGTTGAAGTCCAAAAAGAAGAGGAAGACGTAAGAGAACCTAAAACATCATTTCCTCCACCACCCAGATACCGGTCATTGATGCATACACCAAAACAAAAATTTTAATCAAGGTCGTCATAGGATCAAACAAAAACTCCTTTCGTGCAGGTCTTAAAATTCTCGCCACCACCCCCAGCTGGAGAGATATAGTAAGCAATAACCATCGAAAGAAACAATAGTTTGTATCAAGTAGGTATCCAGTGAATTTACTGGTGCTATAAAGCCTCTGGCAATATGTTTAATTTTTACAATAAAGTACATGAAAACTGGAAACAGTAATGAAGCAGCTCAAGCGATATTACATGAGACTCGTGCACGGAACAGGAAAATATCGACCAATCTATGAAACTGAGACAGAATATGTGTATCGATCGACCTTTGAAACTACGACAGAAGACTATTTGGATTGACCAGTATTTGACAATGCTTGACTTTGATGCAATAATGTATAGATTAAGCAACCGTCATCTCAACCAAAACGTAAGCCTCCACCAGTAATTGTTACTTGAAAAAAATATGCAAAAAAAGCAAAAGATGAACAACTTGCACCTGCACCGGAAACTACTACATCGGTAAAACAATCAGAATGGATAGACGAAGAGGTACAAAAGTTTCGATAGCAACATTTTCGAAGACTTACACCCACAAAACAGGGAGAAAACCTTGTTGGATTGTTGGACCCTAACAATCTTTTGCTGATTAATTGGAGATAATTGTAGAATCAGTAATTGCGGACAGCAACGCACCCGAAGTCATTAATGAAGCCATATCGATTTGTTAGCTGTTGCTCACCAACGACATCATGAACAGGGACAAATATCGTACGCTGATGCATGACCTTGTTGAAAATAGTCATGATGTAGAGACGGTTCGTGCGCTATGTGAAATGTATGCATCAATGCAGCAGTTGGTTGTAAATACAGCCCATAGCGTTACCTCGATGATCACTATCATATCCACGAAACCAGAATTAAGTGTGATTTTTTCAGCACCTGTAACAGCTTGAGAATCACTCACACTTGAGATGGCAATAGCGTTGTTTCGAGTGTATTACAGTTGGTCGAATATCCGATCCCAAACGTTTTGTGGTCTGCCTGCGAATAATTAATTTATGTTTTGAGCAGACACTGGTGTCACCTGGAATAAAACTGAGTTCGCTGGTTGCGCCTAGGACATGGAATCGAACAATGAGAAATTCGACGAACATCAGAACGCATAATTGCCGTAGATTTAAATATTCCAGAGGCAGAGGTTTTTAATATCTGTATGACAATTGTGCAAGTAAAAGGAAATAACTGGTTAGAAGTGCATGTTCGTATTGCGCCTGCTCGCGATGATTAGACCGGACAAAGTCTGCCTGTTGTTCAATTAAAATACGCGATTGCATTTTTAATAGAAGAACTATGATGGACGCTCAGTCTTACCGACGTGAATCGTAGCGGACCAACAGCTGCGAGATAAAATTACTAAGAGATCCACGCTGATCGTGAGATAAAAAGTGCGTGTTTGATCGTAGATGCTATTTGCGGTCTTGCTGCGCAGTGAATGTTGGTCTCGGTGGCAATTGAGGATAAAATAATCAATGAGGCTGAGTTTTAAATAGTGATGGCTAAAATGGAAATTCACCGACAATTACGTCGACAAATGTGAAACAGCGCCGATTCACAAAAGTTAAAGTCAAGACATCTGCTTTTAAAAATAAAAACTCTGCGTGGTTTTGTTTCTGCAAAAGAAGTCCAAGAATGATATGGAATAAACTCATCCAAATTAAATTAGATATGGAATGCTCTCAAACATTTTCCTGAAATAAAACCATCGGATATCAATCAAGGTTTTAATTATATAATTAATAGTCCCAATACACTCAAGACCCTCGAAGAAGAAACTCTACCGATGCTGAGCTATGATATGGCTGTAATAATGTTACAAGCCAGTGATATGGTGGAAAATAGAAAATATAGAAAAGAGATTAAATGAACTCCACGAACTTGCAAATATTACAGCAATATCATCACATTTTGTGATAAAAATCGTAGAATATACTATAAAACAACGACAGAGAGAAGAAGAAAGCAAAGAGATAGCAAACTTGTAGATAATATCAAAACCGAACTGTCGTTTCAAAGTATGAGGAATTTCCTCAGTTCTGGTTATAAACAGTAACGATTATCAGTCACCAAACAAGAGTCTATTATCGATCAAAAACACGTTAGTTGCTACAGTAATTCATTCACTGTGCTGGGCTCGCAATGGTTCTTGATCGGTACCGCATTTTTTAACAAAGCACGACCAGTGGTATCAAAAGCTGGGTTTTGCCCTTTTTGGAAGCCTTGGAACACTCATTCCTGAAATTAGCACCTGATTCTTTGGGCGCAGAATTGAAGACACATGTTTAGACACACATAGATGAAAAATAGATTACTGCGTTCATATGGTTTTCTCTATATTGATGCTTGCATCAAAGATAGGTCTTTATTTGGAAAATATAGGTTTGATTATGAGCATATTGAACTTTTAATTATCATGGTTTTATAATAGGTTTTAATTGGAGTTGTGTTAGAATCTTGAGTCCTATAGTGAATGACACACAGTAATTCCACATATGCACATACAGTTAAATTAATATAGATGAAAAAGTCTGATACCATTTGTGAATAAAAACCAGAATGAAGTGCTTCGTTAAACTCAGTAACAACACATTTTCAGATGTGACAACTGCTGTTGCCATGGAAACTTACGGGTTGGGTGGTTGAGTATGTCCAATTGACTATGGCCGGTGCACACTGGTCAATATCTAATGCAGTCAAATATATAACAGAGAATGTACCAGTGATAGGGTAATTCTGATCGTTGTGCTTTGAAACATTATCCTTAAGTAATCACTTTAGCCTCAACCACTATTTTTAATGCAAATGACCCTTCGTGTTTTTCTGTCCCACCAATTTCATTCAGATAATGGTTTGGAACTTCATAGTCCGTATTGTCGAATTTCGTATTTTAATTGGTTTATGCCTACCTTATTTTAGTTTAAATTATATGTGCTAAGGGGAAATTGTAAGTAATTTATATTTGCTGAATCTTCTTTTTGGAAGTAAGCCATGTACATTTACATGGTCATATTGATGTGCTGGTCATTGATTGCATAATATGACAAGGCTGATACTAAATTTGAATGTTAAATTTAAGATAGATAAATAGTCATGTGAAATTAGGTTACTCTTAATTAGGTAGATTTATTAATATTTATTAATATTTATTCCTCATTTTGTGAAGTGAAACGCAAATACTTAAATGTTGACGGATCCTTTTCTAGTGTTGCTATATATATATATATATATATATATATATATA
>JAECUM010019259.1:0-54784 GCA_016617855.1 Megalonaias nervosa | reverse complement strand
TACGAAATCGCAAATAATCCGGGGTGGTGGGTTTTAAATAAACGTGTGGGTTTTGAGTGGCATTGTCGTACGCATTAGTCAGCCAAGACGTTCCTAACTGTTTGGCTAACACTAGCACTTGCGATTTATCTCTAGGGCTTTTAAACAAAATCACGTAATGATCATTGAGACTGATGTTGCGATGGGCTTTACTTTGTTGAAACAAATTTTGGGTGATGCAAATGACACTGGCATTACGATGATGCCCTTTGCGCGTAAACCACAGTTTAATTCCTTCTTCGTCTTCTCCTAACATGTCGTCAAAAATAACCAAATGGGTTTGACTAGGGTCAGACACGATCCCGTCGTCTTCGCCAGGAATGCCTTCCACAAAGACGATGGAATCGCCTTGACTTTCTCGCAGAAGGCTGTACGCCGATTGCCACTCTTTGTAACACCACACGATGCGTTGAGGTGGACGATCGATCAAATGATGTTTATGTTCAATCAAACGTTTGACAAATTCGGTTTTGCCTGAACCGCTAGGTCCGGCAATGAGCATGTTAAAGGGATGGCGAAGATACAAGGCCTCCCAACTAGTCCGATCTACGTGTTCATCAATGACTTTGAAAGTGGAGGAAGAGGGAGCAGAGACAGTAGAGATAGCCATAGTGGTGTAAGAAATGTCACTTTTGACACGAAGACAGACAAGACAAGAGTTTTTATACTTTTTTCAGGACACGTTTATTGTCATCTTTAATTGTGAACAACACGAAAGACAAAAATACATAAAGGCCAAATGGCTAAGTACGTGAGTAAAAGACACATCAAAACGATCAAAGTGGAATATAAACAAGTCTATGTACAACATTTGTGGTGATCAAGAGGTGGTATCGTAGGGACAGTGTGTAATGTTCTTAAAGTCTCTACACTCCTTGGCACAGTCACACAAGTGTCTTCCTGGAATGGCCTTTCGGGGATGTCGATAACGGCCCTGTCCTGAGGAGAGTGGTTTTCCTCGGTCACGACTTCTTCTTCTTCTTCTGGCACTGTCACTAACAATGGTTTAAAAGTTACTTTTTCACTGAATGTTTTAATATTTTAGGATGACAAATCTTGGGCATAGTGTGCCACTTCTTTTGCCCAAGCCTCGAAACCGCAACTTTTCCAGTCACGTACATCTTTCCAGTGAGGGTGTAAGTCACAAGCTACACACACATCATCATGCACATCTTCAGTAAATAAATGTTGACGAATCTTTCTTTCCTGTAGAGGTTGTTGAGAAGTATCGAGATGAAAGCGCAAAGCTTTGAGCAGAATGACTTTTTCGTGTGCATTTAAAGGAACCACTTTCATGCTTTTTGGAGTGGTACGTACTGTTCGTAAAGAGTTCACAAAGAATCGGCTGGTAAACGAAATCCCAGAAAGCAAGTCACTAAGACACACACCACACGTCGACCCCAATTCAATGGACACAGTTCGCGTAATAGCCGATCTTAATCCTCCACTGTCTGAATTGTGTCATTGATTTCCTTCCTCGGAATCCGTTGTATCACGACTGATAAAGGTCGTGGCATGGTAGTCCGTTTTTATACCCTCTTTTTGTCGAATACAATAAGTGTACTTTCTGCACAGAGATGGTCGTACTCCAGTGGCAAATCTAAATTGTTTAGTCACTAACTTGCACATCATACACCGTTCACAAGTTTATTCTTTAACTAAGTTTACGTTGTGTTAAAGGTTTTGGTAACCCTCTAACTCTTCTTCTTCTGGAATTCGTTGCAGTAAGTGTACCTTGTAGTAAATACAGTCACTAACAACAAACCAATTCTTCTCGCCCACGAGTAGTTGATCAATGTCTGACCACTGGAACACTTTCATCAGAATCAGTAGTCCTATAGCATTCAGGTACCAGTGGTTCAAACATCGGTGATGTAGCGGATGCAATTGTTCTTTGCGTTTCACTTGTATTTTGCCTAACTCTAGGTAAATGAGTTCTCTCAACTCCACAGGCAAACCACGAATGTTTCCTTGTAAAGTATCCATTCAAGAATGACTGGGTCGTGGCAAATACCTCGTTTATATTTGTGACTGAAGTAGTGTCCTCCCATAATCAGTCTTCGTTTACTTTGGAAAACAGCATAGTTTAAAAATGGAGAAATTATTCTGAGATTGCGTTTCACTTGTATTTTGACCAACTGTCGGTAAATGCGTTCTCTCAACTCCACAGGCAAGCCACGAATGTTCTCTTGTAAAGTATCAATCCAGAGTTTAATGAGGTCGCCCCACTTAAGGTAGGTAGTGACAATCCGGAGACCATCGAGCATGCACCAGGTAAGAGCAATATTTCTGTTCCCACTCGTGAAGTGGCACACCGCAACTGAAACACTTGACTTTATCCCCTTCGCCCAAGTAGATATATCCGGCTCTAGCTAATTCTTCGGGGGTAGGTCCTCCCAGATATTTTGGCCATTTTCCTCGGAAGGTTTGGATCCGAATCTCAAAATTGCAGTATTCAGGCAATAGCACAGGGAACGAATATTCATCTTTCACAGTTTCATTTCGATGAGGGTACGGTGAAATATGCAGGAGTTTGCTCATTTTGGGATGACATCCGTAGGGTGGTAGCCTCATGGTTTCGTAATGATGACATCCACCATGAAAACCAGGAAAGTGAAACGGTGAACGATGACGATTGGCATCGCTTTCGCATCCGTCAGGTTTGACACGCACTGCATCACTTTCCATGGTAGGTACAGTCGTAGCAAAATTTCCATGATGTGGTACTGAATCGCTGAGGTCATACAGTATGGCATCCCTACCATCGCAAGGTACAGCATCGTACTCGAGTTTCTCGTTGGACTTGAGTCTTACGTTTGATACTTGCTGTGTGAAGGGATTCATCTTTCTAGCTTGGCGTGGGTAGTTCCATTGAACTATCGGTCTTGGACGTTGTCCCTTTTTATGCTAATCGTAATGAAATCTCGAGTTTGTACATCGTCCCTTTTTTATGGCCAGTTTTGGAAGTCTTCCTTTTTGTCTTCTTGGGCATCGGTACTACCTTCTTTAAGGTACCATCCTACCTGAACCGTAGTGTGATGGGTGGAACGACCATAGAAAGGTAAGGACAGTGCGGAGGCCATTGAGTATGTTCCAGAATAGCTGAATCTTTATAGATACATCGATCCATATGCAACTTCAGGCCACAACTGAAACACTCTACTTCGTATCCCAATCCAGTCTCAGGTCCCAAGTAGACAAATCCTCTTCTAGCTAAAACATTCGCAGTAGGTAATCCTTCCCTCTCCGTAGGCCATTTTTGAAATGTTTCCAATCGACTGGCACAACTGCTACAGTCAGGCAAGAAAACAGGAAAATGGTATGGTTTGAACTTGGAGTTCTCTGTTGGTTTCTCAGTCGATTCTTGCTGTGTCGAAGTCATCTTTCTTGTTGGTGACTATCGTCTTGGAACCATTTGTTTTAATACCAGCGTGACCGTACGGTAAAGTGAGGTGGTTGGGAAGCCGTAATTGCTTCTGGTACACGATTTGATAGAGTTTTTCCAAAGGACGACTGACGTTTTGGTGTGTGGGTAAACGTACAATCTTGTGCGGTTCGTTGCTGGTCACTTAAAAATTTCCATCCTGTCCAGGCTGCAAGGCTTCTTTCAAGACGCCAAAATTCACCAGTCGACTGGTGCGATAATTGAGAGTCAATCCTTTCACTTTACACTCCGAGTGAACTTCTCCTTGTGGGTCACGGTATTCGTAGCCGTAATTTTTGGGACCGCCACTTGCAAAACTTAGAATCTTGTCGTCGGGATGCTCGTCCGTCCAGGCTCCTAAACTGTCTCCTTCGATGTTAGATTACTGTTGACCTGGGCGATCGATGTAGATGCAACTGTCCGTATCAAAATACAACATACGATCTTCTAACAGTTCTAAAGCTTCGTACAGTTTTAAACGAGCATGGGCTGTCACGTAAGCCGCAATGATGACGTTTCCAAATTCGTCGCCTTCTACAAAGTCCAGTTCTTCTTCGTAATTGACTAAGATCAAGTCCTCACGAACGACGTCCACGTGTTTCATGTATTTTCTTTTGTTGTGAATCATCTGGAAGTAGCGGGAAGGTTCTGTCAAATACTCCGTCTTGGGTCAACACGGTCGTTGTGTCATTTTGCCCCACAAACAATTTAACATCACTTTGGCAAACGATCGCCTTCCTTCGCTTTTCTCGACGAGGTCTAAAGTGATGCCTTCCTGCTCCCAGTATTTCTCTTTGAATTTATTTTGGCTTTCGGGAGTGTGGCACCAGGAAAGATAGCCACTGGCTTCTTGTTTCAGTTTTAAAAAGGCATTCACGTAGTCTGCGAAAATGCCTTTTTGAGTCTCGTCCCCCTTGTGGTATTTTTCTGTCTTGGGAAAGTGGTAAATTTTGTACATTTCTAACAATTGGTATCCCAGGTCCAGAGCTTTGAACAATTCCACGCTGACCCACGTTCCTGTCAAGGCGCATTCTTCCTGGGTGTACTGACAAGGTTGGTCTTGGTTGCACGTTTCGGCACAAGTACGGCACAAAGGAAACATCAGTTTTCCTTGGCAATGATGTGGTAAAACGGAATGGAACAAGTTTGTGGGAGGCAAGACTTTGCACTTGATGAATCCTTCGTATTGTCGAATGTTTTCCAGGTTGATGTGTTCCGTCAGCAATTGCGAGTGCCCTGCGGGAAGGTAACAGTATTTGCACTCGGAAGGATACAGCAAACACACGTCCAAGTATTTGATTTCTTCTCCTTTCTCCTCGTCCGCTTGGTACAGCAAACAGGTGGTATTCGTCCGTCCTCCGTACACGCTGTCCCGCGGGTTCAGAGGGTCCACCAGCTTGTAACTTTCCACGATAAGCTTAAACTCGGAAACGGTTTTCAAACGGTGGTCGTACTCGTGTTCCCACATTTCTACCACTTGGTATCCTTGCTCTTCTAACTTCAAGCCTCGCTGACAAGTGGCCTGGTACAAGTCTTCCATGGTACGTTTTAAAAACTGATTTTTAGTGTCACGTTGAGGGTAACAAATGGGACATCAGTGAAATAAACAGCCGTTAAACTCGTACACGATCTTGGGGTTTTCTAAGTCCCAGCGATCCACCGAATACTTCCAATGGTTTTTTTTTTCGCCTCCTCCGTTGCGAGCGTGGTGGATCCATTTGTCTTCCTTGTCGCACAAGTAATGAAGCCAGCGTAGGGCTTTGACCGGGAATTGACGTTTGACAAAGTTCGTCGTTTGAGGACTTATGACAGCCAAGGTGTTTTCGGGCACGAATCGTTGACGGTACACTAAGGAACACGCGTTGGCAATGGTGTAGGCTTCTTTGAATGGGTCGATCATTCGGTGCTCCATGAACAGTTCTCGAAATTGTGCACAGCAACGTCGTAAAATGTCCACGTCGGAACGACAATATTTTAACATTTCTTCCTGAAAGTCGAAAGGGTCCGAGGCGTGAGTGTGGTACCAAGCGTAGAAAGCTTCTCTTTGTTCGGTACACATGTTGTCGGGTCGTAGTAGTGAGCCTCGGGCAAATGCGGTAGAACAGCGTGTTGATTGGCTTCGGTATTGAAAAAGTGCGGAAATAGCCTTTGGCCATTTCTGTCATTCCAAACGTTTTAGGCATTCGGCACAAAGGCATGGCAAAGTAACTCATCGAATCTTTAAACTGCACTTTTCCCACTTGCATGGAAATGATTTTGGCTCCGTTCAAAGTCACTTTAGGACGTTCGGTACTTTGTTCCGTATAGTATCTGAGGAGAAATTACCCATCGTATCCCGATAAATTGTGAGCCATCAGAGTGGCATAGCGATGACAATCTCCGTAACCTTCGATGTCCTCTTGAATCCAGGTCTCATCGATGGGGTCTAAGATCCACTGAACGAAATCGGTCAGTGTGTTCGGTCCCCGAAAGATTTTTTCACGTCCTCCAGGAATCTTGCTACAGTGAGGGCAATGATTAAAGATAGGCTCTTGGATGCACTTCTCACACGCTCGATGAGCCACGCAGAAATTAGGAATGTGAATGCCAGTCTCTTGCATGCATTCGAAATCGAAAAAGATGAAATTGCCTTTCTTCTGGTCATTATCTTCTTCTTCATGTTTGGAGTGGTATTTTTGAATGTAGCATTGGTGTTCCAAGTCCACGATTTGGCGACAAATGTGACATCGCTTCTTTCATGAACATACGTGAGCCTTGGCACAATTGGTCCGTATGCCCTGTCCACAAGTAGGGCACAATCTCAGGAGTTGACAAGTACATTTCTGCTGTGAAGCTTGCGTGTTTAGATGTTGTTGGTAACAGGCAGGACTGACAAACGTGCGCTGACAAGCTGGGCAATGCACTCGTTCTTGTTCTTCGTCCAGGCAGGGCTTAGAGGCTAAACATCCTAAGCATTTCGATCCACAATAATTGTGTTGCTCTCGATTGTTATAGCCATAGTCACATTTCTCACAGTAATAACCGTATCCCAGAAATACAGTGATAATGGTAATGGCATCGAAATGTTCATCGTGATGATAGACGTGAATGTATTTTCCTTCTTTGAAATCTTTGCCTCGAAACAACAGAGGTCTGCGCACTTCTTGAGGGTGCACTTTCAAGGTGTTGTGTGGAGCCAAGACGTCTTGCAATTTTTGCATTACAGGAATGCCACAGGGTCTGTCTTTGGATATCCCCGCTTGCTGTAACAGGAGTTCTGCTTCTGTTTGTTGTTTGACTCGTCTAGATTTTCGAATAGTTTGCCAGGCTCTTTTCATTCTACCGCATCGTTCTTGTCGGCATACGTTCGTCCCACCACGATGGCACGGGCTAAACACATCTGGTCTTGAGTGTTGTTAATTTGAACGACGGTGCGCTTGATGATGCGATGGTGGTCCATCAAGAACACCTTTTTACGTTGTCCTGTTCCTTGGGGAAGAGAAACGTGGGTCATGAACATTATCGCTTTTCCATCGGTGATGTGAAACTTGTCGTTGGATTGCTGCACGTGTTGAATCTTGTCCATGACTTTAGAAGGTCTTTTCTGCCGGACTGCTAAACTCGATCCCAACGGGGGACTAAAACTGTCGTGATGAATGGAAAGTCTCAAGCGATCGTGTTCTTTGGCCTCACATTGCTGTTTCAGTGTGGTTAACAAAGAATCCCACACATCGGTGATGAACCCTTCTGCTTTCTCCAGTGGTACGTCTTACTTGAAATCTTTAAACTTCACCGTGTACGTGTAGGCCGTGGTTTTAAATTTTGTAGAGAAGCGTTTTTCCGTCTCTCGAATGTGGTAGTAATTTTTAGGGTTTACTGGTGGTGATGGTTGACTCTGGTTGGGTGTAAACTCTCTGGATCTGGATTCTGGCTCACTCATCTCATCTTCAAAATCGCTGGCATGAATTTGAGCCAAGACTTCAGCTACTGTCCGATGCGATAAATCATGTTTCTGCCTCTTACTTTCTTCTCCTTTCTTTACGAAATGATGCGATCGTTCATCTTGACTGAAAAAAGTCAAATGACTACATTTGAAACGCCATGGACCCCTGTATATCCATGTCAGGCTCAGTGTATATATAAAAGGGCTGGTGCCTTCCATCTCAGTATTCATTTCACTCTTAAGGCGACCAGCACTATGGAAGATCCCACAGAGACAGAACTTCTGATTAGAGCTTTGCAAGGTGTCATACGAAAGTTTTCTTCCGACAATCCGACGGACTACTCTCCCTCCTTTCGAGATAAAAGTCAAGATACTTGCTATATATGTCAGAAGAAAGGGCATTGGGCTACAGAGTGTCCAGACTGTCATAAAAGCAAGACCAGTGTCAAAAGAGACAAAAATCATGATACCTGTTATCATTGTCAAGAGAAAGGACATTGGTCTTCAGACTGCCCTAAGAAACAACAGGAGCAGGAGCAAGAGGAAGAAGAAGAGGTGCCCTCGGCAAAAGAAGAACCCCGACACGTTGAGAATGAGACGACAGAAAAGAAAAGAAGACATGAAAAAAGTGAGGAAGAAGAGGAGGAAAAACTTTGAAAGTGAAGAAATTTAAAAAAACTGAGAGAGTGAAAGACAAAAGACACAGAAGAAGCCTATGAACTTTTTAAAAAGTGTTGTGTTGTATTGTGAATTGGATTGTAAAAATTGTACCTGAATAGACCAGACTGAAAAAAACGTAAGTGTCTCTTGGTTTTGATTGTTTAGAATAATAAGGACATACACTCATGCACTCCCACACGTACATCATACTATTAAAATAAAATAAAAGGGATTTTGAGTTTTAATTGATTTTGGCAAAATGAATATTATCTCTTTTCGAAAGAAGTGAGTGGCCCTGAAAAGGGCCTTTGGGTATTTGCTTTTTGTTTTCAAAAAACAAACTCAGGAACGAGAAGCAATCAGCTTTAACTGCCTCAAGTCTTTGCCACTGCCAAGGCCAACTTCTGGACTTGCCCCTGTCAATGATTTGGTAGAAATCACTAGGGGTGGTATCTCCGGTGTACTAACAGGGTTAGACTGTTTGGTTCGGGAAGGTCTTTTCCTCTTGGGTCGTAATAAAGAAGACTGATACATTTGTTTCAGACTTCTTAACTCGGCCAAAATGTCCAAGAGTACCGTTACCGTTTGAGGTTCACTGTTCTCCTTCTCTCCTAGACCCTGTTTCTTCTCTGCTTCTTCTTCTTCTTCCTGTCGTTTCCTTCTTGCCTCTTCTTCTTCTCGCTGTTGCTGTTGAAGGAGAAAAGCTTGTTCTGCTTCTTTCTGCTGTTGTAAAAATTTCTCCAATTCTTCTTTCTGTCTCTGTTTAAAATCCTCGACGTGTGGTAAAGAAGGAGAAGGTGGCGAAGGTACTGGTACCGGAACAAATTCTTGCGAAGAGAGAAAATCTACCAAATCCCAGTTGAAATCGGTCTCTTCTGGAATTAGCGCTGTGTTAACTTTGGTAGCCACGGCTATGTCATCCCTTCTCGTCTCCAAAGCCGGTGCACCCCAATTCATCGTCTTCTTAGTTTCCGTCATGTTTCACAAAACAATGTCGCATCGATTCGCTGAGCACAGACTCTAGCGCACCTATATAGGTAATGTGACGTCATAGGTAGCTCTCTTCTGATTGGAAGACAGACTCCGCGAAGTGACTGAATTTTGTAACGCGCGTTGGGATTGGTAAACAATCTCAATCCGTTTCGATCCGGTCTTCCACTATAAATAAACGCGATTCACTTCATTCCCTTCACCTGTTCCTCGTCACAAGATGAGGACCAACGTTGAATCGTCTACTTTCGTATCGTCATTGTTTTTCCGTAAGGACTTACCCATGTATGTGAGATCATAATGGAGAATAATCCAGATCACCGAGACAAGCGTTTGGAAAAGAAGGACCTATGTGGAAAGACAAGGTTGTCTGAAGCGAGTCCTCATTTATGGACCAGAGGTTAGACGAAGTTTAAGAAAGAGAAGAAGATCAGTACGATGCCCTCTATGTTAACGAACTGGTGTTAACATAAAAATCAAAGGCCCTTTTCAGGGCCACTTTCATATGCCTCGAAAAGATTTATTCTTTCTTGCGAAAAAAAAATTTATTCGATTTTATAATTTATGTTAAACTTTAAAAAAAAACAACATTATTCTCTTACCTAAATTTTGTTTTAGTCGATTGTATAATTTGGGTATGATAGATTGATGTTCATCAATCTATAGTTGTATTTATCTATGTCTCTGTCTCTCTATTGTATTTGTCCCTACCTAGAGTAGCTGCGCGTATTCAGGTCAGCCACTTGTTACATTGTTGCAAGTGTAAAGTACTGTGACATCACCCTACCTGTTCCATTCTTATTGTCGCTATACAGACCCCATATTCACCATGTTAAATTCCCATATGCCCCATATCGTCCCAGGGTGTGCCATTTGTTTGGAAAAATCTGTGCCCCATATCGTCCCAGGCTGTTTTTCCTTCTTTGGCCTCATCTGCCCCCTATCGTCCCCATATACTACTGCCGTCAGATAATTCCCACATTTTCCCACCTTGTGTTTGCTTTAATATAGTCTGAAACACTCGTCCTGATAAAATCGTTTATTTACAGGTTTATCACGAGGTAGTTTCAACATGCAGTTGTATGGACCAAGAGACTATGTAGACTTGGAGAGATCATTATGATAGGCAGACCGTAAGTCCCTCAGAGAGACAGACAGACAGACGGAGTTATGGCGTACCTTTCATAGTTTCCAAAGAATATGTTTAAACCTGCGATAGTAATTAGACGAAAACTAAACATTTAAAACTGTCAGAATTTAAGAATTAATAATTATTGTGCTGGTCTTAAAATCAACCATGCATACATTGAAATAAACTGTTTGCGCATGTCACACACATTTAGACAAATTTACACTCTTTGTGCATGCTTTGAGGGGAAAGTAAATTCCAAGACAATGTTTACCTTAAGGGAACACAGTAACTCTCCGGTGCTTCTTCCACTGGAAAGAAAAACATGCTGTAAATGCTCTATCGTTTAATCAAGAGTGTTTATTTTTCTTTCTTTTTCTCTTGGATTATGCAATGACTCGTGTGCAAGTCTAGAGAGGAAAACCAGCGCGTGGGTTGAATTACTGTATAAATTAACAAGTAACTGTATATTAATATATATTTATAAACCGCCACACTGCAGACATCGTAGCTACGTTAAAAAGTATATAAAAAATAAACCCGCAATAAATTATTACAAAAATTCATGAATTCCCTACGTTAATGTTGCATTTTATTTTATACTTTACTCTCAGGAATTTGCAATTGTCTGTAAGACCATCTGACACAGTGTTTACATTACTAATAAATAATGAGACAGTGTTTTCATTACTAATAAATAATGGGACAGATTTTACATTACTAGTAAATAATGAGACAGTGTTTAAATTACTAATAAATAATGAGACACAGCGTTTACATTACTAATAAATAATGAGACAGTTTTAACATTACTAATAAATAATGAGATACAGTGTTTACGTTACTAATAAACAATGAGACACAGTGTTTACATTGCTAATAAATAATGAGACAGTGTTTACATTACTACTAAGCAATAAGACAGTGTTTACATTACTAATAAATGAGACTGTTTTCATTACTAATAAGCAGTGAGACACAGTGTTTACATTACAAATAAATAATGAGATAGTGTTTTTATATCACTAATAAATAATGAGACACTGTTTACATTACTAATAAATAATAAGACACAGTGTTTACATTACTAATTGTACCACAGTGTTTATAATACTAACTGTGCCACAGTGTTTACATTACTAATAAATAAAAATGCATATCTCATGCCATTTCGCATACACCTCATGTATATACACTAGGATCGGATTAAGAGGGTGGGGGCCGCAAGATACAGTTGTGCACCCAGTCATGGGGTCACCTGGTTGCCATGGATATATTTACATGTGATTTAATAAACCATATTTAGGTCAAAGGCGTTTAATACTTAACTTGATATAGCTATAATAATTATACACATATAAAGGAGAGTGTATCGACTGCTTTCAGGGTGTACTTGTGGATCTATAAGGGCTACCCTAGGTTAAGTGCCCTGGGTTCACGAAGCCTTAACCTGCACCTCTCTCTCTCTCTCTCTCTCTCTCTCTCTCTCTCTCTCTCTCTCTCACACACACACACACACAGAGACAGACACACACACATAGAGTCAGGTGTAAAATGAGAATATAGATGCATCAAGGAAAAGAAGCTGTTACCCAGTCTGGGAAATGATTCACATAATTGCCAAAAATTAAAACGAAAAGAATATTAGATACACAGTAAGCGGTGGTATTCTACAAGCTGTTCACGTTTTGAACAAATTTTTTTATTATACAGCATTGCTAAATATTCATTTTTGCAGTACGAAAATGTTGTCTTTATAACGTGCAACATTTTGTTATTTTTTAAAGTATAAATTGACCTATAAATGATACATGTTTCTATCAGAATTTAAACATTATGTATATAAATAAACTTGTCATTTCCCAAAACTTACATCGCTTATGGAAATCGTGATATTTGGTATATAACTCCAATCCATGCAATAAAAGATTTTGCTTTAAAAATAAGATCATCAATAAAATGAATGTGTTCAGTATTTTATATACATGTATCTTCATAGGCCAAATTTCTTCTTTTCAAGCATTTATTTGTTACAATAAATCTGTTCATGAATTGAAACAAAAAAAAAAAAAGATTAAATTTTGCGCATTGGTTCATTTCTTAGGGAAAATTAAAAGAAATTTGTCTACTTCAAGTTTTGACAACTTTTTCAGCATCTCAACTGTCTGAACCATGTATAGTGTTTTCCATAAGATATATTTATTTTATCATTTACTAAATCTTGATATACATATTTTAAATTATTATTTGCTGGGACCAACTGTTAGTCGGAATTTACATTTGTTGAGTGTTTCCTTTGTGCTAGAAGTTTTAATCTTTTCTTTGTATTGAACAAACGTTCACTGACGAGAGCTCCCTTTTCCACATTGCCAAGGCATAAATAACATCAAACCCAAAAATGTAATACTATCGTAAAATCATATTCAACAACAGTTGTGTATTACCGGATCCAGCAGGGCCAATGTCCAGTGCCGGACCCGAGTTTGGAAACACGGTTCCGTCACCATTCTTGGACGGTTTAGGTGTTGCGTTTGCTGAGAAATCGATGACTGAAAAGTCGTCTGCCAATTGTTCTTTACGTGATGCTATTAAATAATACAGTATACAGTACAATCATGTATTCATATTGTGTACGGTGTCGCATGAAAACTCATACCAAAAATCCAACTCTAGTTCAAACACGTAATGGACAAGCGGCGGGTAGGGGGACTTTTTCTGAATACAGAGCAAAGACATTTATGTTTGTTAGCACTTTAGCTGTATCGGAAAAATCCGTACACGCGTTGGTCCAGTCTTAAAAACAAGTTGTTGTTGTTGTTGTTGTGGGACTTAACGCCATTTTTCAGCACACGATAGGCTATACATGGCGGCCAGTATTAATGGTGGAGGAAGAAACCGGGAAATCCCCGGAAAGAACCACCGACCCACGAGATTAAAAACAAGTCACTGGCGCAGTTGATATTGCAGCCGCATTCACAAAGTTGCCAGGGACACCTTGGAGTAAATATCCAGACGAGAAGCATCGTCCTGGCTACAAGTACTGCGGGCCTGGTACTCGTCTCGATTCTAGCAAGCAACCCAAGCCCGGTGAAGCACCTATCAATCGCGTGGATGCGGATTGTTACCATCATGACCTTGCTTACAAAGCTTCCAATGATATCCTTGGACATCAACGTCTCGACGTGGATCTCATCCATGATTTTAACGCGATTAATCCAACATTGGGACGGTAAATCGCACGATGGTTCGTCAAAGGAGGCATGAAAGCCAAGATTGCCTTTGGTGGTGGACAGAATCCAATCGGCTCTGCTTCCCATGGCACTAGTAAAAATAAAAAATAAACCAATATAAACAATCCTTATCCAAAATATACTACAGTCCGCATGGGTATTCGAGATGTGAAGCCGCTGTTGAACAGTTAACCAGTGCAGCCAAGGTCACTCATGGAATTGCTCGAGCATGGTTGGCCAAACAAACGCTGTGACAAATTTATTTGCCCGTACCAAGAAAGATTTAGCGGGGTTGGTTCGATGTGCAAACACCCTAAGAGGTTCATCAAGCTGATTTGTTATTTCTTCCACGCGATCATATACATGAAAAAACAAGGCAAGTTACGCACCTACAAATAGGATCTCACCATTGTCGATGTGGCCAGCCTTAAAAAGAAGTGGAGCCCACAACATCTAAAAATTCTGCCAGTGTCGCGGAGGCACTGAAGCGCATTTATTCACGGGGCCCACTCACACGGCTACGATTGTTACAAGTGCATCCTGGTAAAGAATTTCTCGGCTGTGTGGTTTGTTGTAAACCAACCACCCTGTGCGAGGAGTGTCGGGCATTTCAGTGTGCATCGTGACCAGGCAACTGTGGGACGATTCAATCACACACTTGGGTAACGGTTATTCAGTCACCCGTACGCACAAGAATTGTTGATAAGACCATACATGTTTCAGAAATGGGTAACTCGACTTCCATTGGTCAGAACAGCTTGAACAATGAAGTCACATGCACGACCGGATTAAACCAGCCAATGCAATTTCGCAAAAGACTATGACTGTTACTCAGAAAAGGATTTCGCAGCCGGCACCATTACAGCCCTAGGAGACAAGCTTGTTCAGCATTTGGAGAGCTGGAGGGCGGGCCACAACGTCGAGCCACTGATCCAGTATGGTCTGTAGACGTGTACCATTTCGGAACGGAATGATATTCCAAGACAGTCAACGAATCACCGATTGGGGCCATTGTCACCTTGCGGACCAAGACCTCCCAGCCGCGCATTTGTGCGAGAGGAACTGCAATTAGTTCAGCAAATACGGAGCTGCCGCCTGGATTTGAGATGACACTTCAATCACCAGTATCTGCCACAATAGCACGATGACCAAACGCGTAAGTGGTGATGCCATCGGGGACTATCCATCGCTTGGTATCCAGCGAGGACAAACTCTTTCAACGGTTTTTGGACCGGATCATATTTGCAGTGTGCGCAAACTCACGACGACTCGAAAGTATTTCAGGTACATGGTGCCTTGTAACTTGATACAAATAAAATTGCTCGTACATCTCATTCTTAACATATGAAGGAAAGATATTTTTGCATTGGTAACAGATCTGTGAGTTAATTAGCTTCATTTTTTGGACAATTAAGTTAATGTTTGATAATAGCAAGATATTAAATGTACGAAAATTGGGTCATTGCTTTGTATTAGTCTCTTAACAAAATTAATATACAAGGCACAAGAATAAAATTTACATTTATGTCTTCTCGTTAACTTTAAACTTGGATTGCAAATAATTTTAACTCAATAATTTATTTCAATTATGTATTTTTATGTCTTAAAGTTGTAAACAAATGTTAACGGAAGAGTAGGGAAAGGATATACCTCGACTGACAATATCTTTCGTACAATCTGTTATTAAATAACAAGTATGTTACAGTAAGAGGGGAAACGTTAATGTCGTTGCTTGCTACCAACGCTAGTACACTATTAAATGTTAATTAACAATAGAAAAGTAGTCTCGTCACTTGCTCTGACAAGCTTCTCGCAAACAGCAAGTTATTTTAACAATCAGTTTTGGAGTATATATCTAGGCACGGTATTGAGGGCATCGTCTGACATTATTTATACATCTGTCTAGAAGAAGTTGTTTGTTTGTTTTGGTTTAAAAGCGCTTTTAGCAACAGACGTGCATCTTTAATAATAGATCTGTATATTTTGTTATGTTTCGAATGGGTGCAGTGTATATTATACCCAAATGTATTTGGTTACGGTTTTAGATTTATTTCATTCGCAAATCATACCGCTGATAGCCGCGTGGCGATATAAATATAATAATCCATTACCAGAACAGATGTTATTGAATTCATTTCGGTTATTTTATATGGCAAGACTAGTGAATAGACACGTCGATTCATTTCCATAGATTTAAGAAACTATTTACGAACTGTACACGTAAAGTCGTTGTTTACATTTTTACTCACTCTGTGTAATAACTTGTGTTGTCTCAGAGAGGTACATGCATAACTTTAATTAAAATTATGTCACTAGTGAGGAAACATATGTCCAAGGAAAATAGTTGTCTCTCAGAATATGTTTGGCTTGTTGTCTTAGTAGATTTAAATAAACCACATTTGGATTATTGACTCAAAATGCTTAATAAACCATATTTTAATTCTCACTGGATCGAATTGAATCGAACACAGCAACAAAAACCGACAATAAATATAACGATATTAATAATAAGAAGAGAAGAGAAGAAAATGAACAAACCTTTGCTTAGGAAAGAAAATTCACGCTGTGCATAAATTCTACTTGATTAAGCAAAAGGAAAATAAAAAGAAAAACATATAGATATTAACAGTGCATATCATTCTACCTGACTGAATTTGAGTAAGAACACCTGCTTCATTAACACAGCGTCTAGACATACTAAGAGTGATACCCTGTGTCATGAAGTATGTATAACGTAACCGCAATGATCGAAACATTACATTGAACCTGATATTTAATGATGCAAAAAGAATCCCCGAAAAAACTGCGTTGCTTAAGAAATATGAATCAGAGTTTGCATTCCTGATTGGACACTATGACAGCAGGTTTCAAGATTTATTGAGTCATCTGGTCATGATGAAATGAAAAAGAACTCAAAGACTGTACAATACAAAATAGCTCCTGTGCATTTTAGGACACGAGCTGCAACTTTATTGGAATAAAATAATTGTGTGAAAAACATGCCATAATTAGGCCAAGCTATACAAGTCGTACTAGAGAAAACGATTTCGAAATATTCCAGTGCAATGTTCGTCTTCTACAATCACACTTGATTTGAGTACATTGTTATTATTCTGCAGTCTAAAGACCCTTATTAAATTAACCAAGTATGCAATATTCAAATCATCCACGATATTCCTTTTAAATAAGGTACCAACCATTTCATTTTCAGGGCGGAATGGCTGTGATATTTTGAAATCATTTCAGACTCTGACGTAGCTTGAAAGAATATTCTAGTTCAGAATTTTAGAAGGAAACAAGTATTTCCATTATATCATTTTAAAATAAATCTTTAGATCGAAAGAGAAAATAACTTAGTTCCAAACAAAAAACAGCCCTCCCCCCCCAAAAAAAAAATTGAATGGGTTATTCTATAGCTTCTCAGTGTCAGTGATACAACTGTCTCGTACCAAAAGTATAGTTTTGGAGGCACATGCCAGGCCTATCTTACATCTGGACATATCTTGAAATCAGCTATGTAAACATTAGTGCAAAGAGTCCAGAGATCTTAAATGATAGTGCATGTGTAACATATTCACTTCAATAATATATTGTAACACACAAAAGTTAACTTTACATTCGTCTGGTTTGAGATCGATGTTTCACCTACTTTCAAGGACCTCATGAAAACAATCGCTGTCAACTGAGGGATTCTTAAGAGCGTAACAACACAATTCATTTTCCTCGCTCAATTAACAAGCATAAACTCGCACCATACCTTGATATCACAAGTCCATTGTTTTGCCCACTTCATATTTGTATGACTCATCGGCAAGTCTTTCCAAGCCTTGTTCATAATTATAATAATAATAACATTATTATTATTATTATTATTATTATTATTATTATTATTATTATTTCTATTCCATATGCTGACTTGTGATAACAATATCCTGCTTGCAGTGAACATGTTTGATTAGATAATTTTAAGTACATTACGTTATTTGCAGGTGATCAAGCACACATGTACGTGAATGGAAACACTGGAATACTTTTTTATGAATGAGTAAAAACTAATAGAAACATTTCTCAATCTAATTGTTTCGGATTATCTCAGTCTGTGCATACAACAGTATCACACTCAGCTAGTAACCTTGTTGTTTATAGTCATTGATTATATCAGTTTGTACATACAACAGTATCACACTCAGCTAGTATCCTAGTTGTTTATAGTCACTGATTATATCAGTTTGTACATACAACAGTATCACACTCAGCTAGTAACCTTGTTGTTTATAGTCACTGATTATATCAGTTTGTACATACAACAGTATCACACTCAGCTAGTAACCTTGTTGTTTATAGTCACTGATTATATCAGTTTGTACATACAACAGTATCACACTCAGCTAGTAACCTTGTTGTTTATAGTCATTGATTATATCAGTTTGTACATACAACAGTATCAAACTCAGCTAGTACCCTTGTTGTTTATAGTCACTGATTATATCAGTTTGTGCATACAACAGTATCAAACTCAGCTAGTAACATTGTTGTTTATAGTCACTGATTATATCAGTTTGTACTTACAACAGTGTTACACTCAGCTAGTATCCTTGTTGTTTATAGTCACTGATTATATCAGTTTGTACATACAACAGTATCACACTCAGCTAGTATCCTTGTTGTTTATAGTCACTGATTATATCAGTTTGTACATACAACAGTATCAAACTCAGCTAGTAACCTTGTTGTTTATAGTCACTGATTATATCAGTTTGTACATTCAACAGTATCACACTCAGCTAGTATCCTTGTTGTGTATAGTCACTGATTATATCAGTTTGTACATACAACATTATCGCACTCAGCTAGTAAACTTGTTGTTTATAGTCACTGATTATATCAGGTTGTACATACAACAGTATCACACTCAGCTAGTATCCTTGTTGTTTATAGTCACTGATTATATGTTTGTGCATACAACAGTATCACACTCAGTAACCTTGTTGTTTATAGTCATTGATTATATCAGTTTGTACATACAACAGTATCAAACTCAGTTAGTAACCTTGTTGTTTATAGTCATTGATTATATCAGTTTGTACATACAACAGTATCACACTCAGCTAGTATCCTTGTTGTTTATAGTCACTAATTATATCAGTTTGTACTTACAACAGTGTTACACTCAGCTAGTATCCTTGTTGTTTATAGTCACTGATTATATCAGTTTGTACATACAACAGTATCACACTCAGCTAGTATCCTTGTTGTTTATAGTCACTGATTATATCAGTTTGTACATTCAACAGTATCACACTCAGCTAGTATCCTTGTTGTGTATAGTCACTGATTATATCAGTTTGTACATACAACAGTATCACACTCAGCTAGTAACCTTGTTGTTTATAGTCATTGATTATATCAGTTTGTACATACAACAGTATCAAACTCAGCTAGTACCCTTGTTGTTTATAGTCACTGATTATATCAGTTTGTACATACAACAGTATCAAACTCAGCTAGTAACATTGTTGTTTATAGTCACTGACTATATCAGTTTGTACTTACAACAGTGTTACACTCAGCTAGTATCCTTGTTGTTTATAGTCACTGATTATATCAGTTTGTACATACAACAGTATCACACTCAGCTAGTATCCTTGTTGTTTATAGTCACTGATTATATCAGTTTGTACATACAACAGTATCAAACTCAGCTAGTAACCTTGTTGTTTATAGTCACTGATTATATCAGTTTGTACATTCAACAGTATCACACTCAGCTAGTATCCTTGTTGTGTATAGTCACTGATTATATCAGTTTGTACATACAACATTATCGCACTCAGCTAGTAAACTTGTTGTTTATAGTCACTGATTATATCAGGTTGTACATACAACAGTATCACACTCAGCTAGTAACCTTGTTGTTTATAGTCACTGATTATATGTTTGTGCATACAACAGTATCACACTCAGTAACCTTGTTGTTTATAGTCATTGATTATATCAGTTTGTACATACAACAGTATCAAACTCAGCTAGTAACCTTGTTGTTTATAGTCATTGATTATATCAGTTTGTACATACAACAGTATCACACTCAGCTAGTATCCTTGTTGTTTATAGTCACTGATTATATCAGTTTGTACATACAACAGTATCACACTCAGCTAGTATCCTTGTTGTTTATAGTCACTGATTATATCAATGTGTACATGCAACAGTATCACACTCAGCTAGTATCCTTGTTGTTTATAGTCACTGATTATATGTTTGTGCATGCAACAGTATCACACTCAGTAACCTTGTTGTTTATAGTCATTGATTATATCGGTTTGTACATACAACAGTATCACACTCATCTAGTAACCTTGTTGTTTATAGTCACTGATTATATCAGTTTGTACATACAGCAGTATCACACTCAGCTAGTATCCTTGTTGTTTATAGTCATTGATTATATCAGTTTGTACATACAAAAATATGGCATTTAGCTAATATAGTAACCTTGGTGTCCCACATCGGCAAAAATGAAACAAGTTTCTCAGAATGAAATACGCAGTCTAAAATAAATAAGTGATTGTTCTAAATTGCAAGCAAGACGTCGATTCTAAAGACGAAATAAAAACAAGACTCAACATTCGACATCTGTTTGTTGTTTTTGTAATGTTTGGTTACTTGTTAATTATGTTGCCTGGTTGGTCGATTGTTTGCTACCTTGCTTCCTTGAATGACTTCTTTACTTGAATTAAATGACTCTTTTTATACATTTGTAGGAAGAGATGCAGTAGCTGTGATCTTTGTCACAAAATAAACATCCACACGTAATTAAAATAATCCGATGCAACTGTAATACGTTGATGTTATTTTCCACCGTTGAGGCTCATGGCCATGCAACATTCATTGAACTTGGTGCGGCATATGTTTGCTGAGGTCACCAAGGAGCCTTACAGTTTC
Source organism: Megalonaias nervosa (assembly GCA_016617855.1). Classification (NCBI taxonomy): domain Eukaryota; kingdom Metazoa; phylum Mollusca; class Bivalvia; order Unionida; family Unionidae; genus Megalonaias; species Megalonaias nervosa. The sequence goes on along the minus strand of JAECUM010019259.1, from coordinate 34,445 downwards.
CTCACTATTGACTTGATCGGTGGATGTCACAAGCACCGAGCCGGTTTAGATAAAACAATTTAATAACTGTAATAATCATATATTATGGCAAAATCCGCCAGCGAAGCCATTGCAGAGGCTGCTGGCCGACGTACCAATGCCGCGCGCACTTGAGCAATTACTCTGGTACATGGTTGTGCCCAAATATGTTAAGAATATGTTACATTCGATACAAACTACACGGGAATACCCCACATGGGGCGTCTAACAGACTTTTGCATCTCTGATCAAACCAGCGAAAGAAACTATGGCCATGACTGTGGAATCTGTGAAACAAGCAAACAAAGACCTGGTCTGATTAGGCATACACCAGAACAATTAGATCAGATTGAATGAATGTTATAAGGACTACAAGAGAATGTTGGAAAGACACTTGCGCTAGTTCTGGAAGAACTTTCACATGAGTACATATCAAACGTAAAATCAGAAGTTGGAAACTTTGAACAACCATCACAACATAAATAGTCTCACCAACCAAGACGGTTTGCTGACAAAATACCAAATGCTGTTGAATTAAACGACTATATGTTGGAGCATGAACTACCCGCGATATTCGATCAGGCTGTATACGATATAACTGACCCACATGACTACTGGAGGAGTCGGTTGGTAAGAAAATATTAAGCAGAAAGATTCTATGAGGCATTATTTTGTGCAACTTGTTACCCTCCTTCAAACCATAGATGAAGAAAGGGGCAAACCAAATTTAGATATTTTTCGAGATCCATTCAAGTTAGCTATCGCCAAAGTCTATGAGGAAGAGATTACACAAGTGGACGTGCATCCAAGTGAAGAAGAAAGACGATCTTGTCCTCATCAGAAGTGGGACCATCCAATCATGGAAAAGGCCTGGTGGTCATGCACGCAAATGTGGAAGTAAATATAGTACAGCTAAGGAGTCGATGGCAAACAAAAGGTTCAAACTGTTCATCTATCTGTGGATCAACAAGTTAATGAACTCGTGGATATTTTGGAAATACCAAAGGGGTCAGTTCGCTCCTGCAACAGAGCACCACAAGTCATTAGTCAGGTCGCCATCATTAACTAGCATTTACTCATCAGTTATATCATGGGCCCAGGAACATTTCGTTTGTTGATGTATGAACTCACTGAAGACATCAATGATGTATACGAAGAGTACAGCTAATACACCGTGATGAGTTGTGATGTACGTCTTGTCTCACGCAACGACAACGCAGCGTTTCAGCTTGTTGTGTTGCATGTACAACTCAAAGAGTCACATCAATGGTTACAATTTCATCAACGAAACCAAAATTGTATATGACTTTTCTACACCAATCACAGTTATGATATGAGATGAATCACCCATAATGGTTGTTGAATGTGCCTTGATGTTTTGCCTTTCTGAAAACAATGTTCATAATGCAGTATATATATATATATATATATATATATATATATATATATATATATATATATATATATATCCCGATCACATCGTCATTAAGGAATGAATGGATGTAAGGATGCATGAATGAATGCATGGATATATCGATTGATAAATTTGATCAATATATTTATCTGTCAAGTTACGCTGATATGTATCATGCATGTGTGTATCTACTTACATGCATCCATGCATGTGTGTATCTCCTTACATGCATCCATGCATGTGTATATCTCCTTACATGCATCCATGCATGTGTGTATCTACTTACATGCATCCATGCATGTGTGTATCTACTTACATGCATCCATGCATGTGTGTATCTCCTTCCATGCATCCATGCATGTGTGTATCTCCTTACATGCATCCATGCATGTGTGTATCTCCTTACATGCATCCATGCATGTGTGTATCTCCTTACATGCATCCATGCATGTGTGTCTCTACTTACATGCATCCATGCATGTGTGTATCTACTTACATGCATCCATGCATGTAAGTACGGATGGACAGACAAATCAATGGATAGATGATTGTGAACGGTGCATTGATATATTCTGTTTATTCTATCATTTGGCGGTCAACGTCACTTCTTCAATGAAATTCTTAGATTTAAATCTTGCTACCATAATGCGTATAGTAAGTCAATACATTCTTCTTACCCAATGAACATCATTATCTGCACTCGAAATACAATTTTAACTTTTAGTCTCTTTCAGCAAGTATGGAATGAATAGTTCTGCTCTGTAATCGGATGAAAATGGTGTTGAAGTTATTCGTGCTCGAAACGACTTCGGTAATTCTAGCTACATTTCATGACTCTCTCATGAAACATCATTGCTACAGGGGGAGATGTTTTTCACAATTGTAAGCTGGACGAATCGCAATAGTTTCTGTCTTTGCTTTCTACGACTAGCATTCACTGTCATATTGACATCTTGACATTTATTCTCTTCGCTATTTCACACTGAACTTGTTTTCTAAGGAGTATGAAATAGTTGGGTTAAAGCTTTACTTTAGCTAACATTTTTGAAATATGAAATGTTAATCTTAATCTGTATTTCAGAGTTTATGGAAGACTTCTTGCAAGACGGAAACTGAAACTGCCGTGTTATCTGAAATGTGTTATCCAGGAAGTGAAGACTGTACATTTTAAGGATTGTTCAGCCCGTTTTCTTCCTTCCAATAAGAGTCTTTAATGAAATGAAAAAAGCAAATAAATCATTTCCTTATGCAAAAAATTAATACTCATCATTAATTAAACGGATAGAGGACAATGCCCCTTTTTATGTGGATCCAACTCCCCGCAAAAGATTTTGACCTCAAAATTAAATATTAAATAGGTAAGATATTTTCATATATTCTACAAATTTATGAATTGTACATTTTGAGATGTTCAAACGTCATTGAACAGCCCCAAAGTCTGTAACTACTGTCATAATTTTATCCTACATGATAAATGTTTTTAAAAGCCCTGTGAATTGTATACATTTTAAGGAAGTTGTAGTAATTTTTAAGCATTATTTAGTCTGAGGTGCAATTAATTAGCTCGTCTCAGAGAACTCTATGCTTTTAAAGATGACACACTGAGAAACTCGAACTCAATTCACCCACCCCACAAAAAACTGAACATTCCTCAAAGTCCGATAGTGGCAGTAGTGCTTAACAATGACGAAAACAACGGAAACTATTCTTTGTATTATTTTAATTCCCTTATTTGTCTTTGAGATTCAAATTGTGTATTTTTCCTTTTTCTAGTTAATCACATCACACGTGGTTTTCAGTATAAAACCATTTATATTTAAAAATAAATTGAACACCTTGATGAAATTCACTGTTGTTTCTATCCAGGTTGTATCTGAAATATTCTACCTGCGTTGAACCCATCGCGTCTTATGCTAAGGATATGTAGCTCAGGATCCTAGTGAACTCTTTTGGTATTTCGCTAGGAAGGACAACATTCTCCCGATTTTGTTCATTCTGAAGGTGATTGATGGGGGTCCATATTCAACCTGTCTATTATATCTAAAATGCATGTAGACACTCCTATGACATGGCGACAGGTTAATATGTCTATATATTCAGTAATTATTAGCACATTCAGTAGATAAAGCTTTGAGTTTTTATATTATTCAAATCTTTTTGTGTAATATTCACAAAAGTATGACACGTATTCCTTAGTTAAACATGGCCATGCGAAAGTGCATTTATTGTAATACATGATTTGCTTTTAAGAAATTTGCTCTTGCGTGCTTGTTTACGTGTTTGTTTGGTATTTAGCTGGAAATGTAAGAAAAAGGTTCACACCATTTTTTGCAAGGAGATATATGGTCTGCTTTGGTTGTTAACAACTTGGCAGAGAATACATATTCATGACACTATAAACAGAAAAGGAAGTTAAAGCAGGCTCAATGCTGCATGCAGACTGTTTAGCTAATCGAGCAACAGCAAGAGACATACCTGTGAATTCGTGGACAGAACTATATTAAAGAGTTATATTTCATACCGCGAAAGAATATAAACGATGCTACGTGAAAGGGTACCTGTCTCCAAGTTCTCATGTACCGGCATTAAAACCCACAGAACATGATCAATGGAAAGCACTCGAAATGCACGAGTTGTTTTTTGTTGTTGTTGTTGGGTTGAACACTATTTTTCAATACGAGAGGCTATACATAGCGGCCAGTATGAACGGTGGAGGAAGAACGGGAGAAAACACCAGATAGGTCCAATGATCCACGAGATGATGCTAGCAAGCTTTCTCACGTACCCACATTCTCCGAACCCGAGACTCGATCCTACGCAAAGGTTAGATGGCAGTGATCCGTTTCGGATAGCGCTTTAGACCACTCAGCCACTCGGAGCCCCCGAAATGCACAAGAGCTCGCTAATTAGGCAATCGGAAATTAAAGCTCATCTCCATAAAATTACCGGAATTTTATCTGAAGTGCAATGGATACAGATTTTCATAACTTTACACTTATATTCAAAGTGTTTGACAGAAAGAGAAAGGATTGCAATATCGCTGGATCATTTTATAACGTTATTCCAGCCATTTCAGTGGAAAAGCGAAGTATACAATGCAGTGTTTATAAATACATAAGAACATACTTTTACGAGATTAGAGATTTCATTTGTGAAGTTAGACACACAAAGACTGATTAATTCAAATTTTATATATATATATATATATATATATATATATATATATATATATATATATATATATATATATCCAATAAACTGGAAACAAACAGACGATAAACTGACACAATAAAAGTCATTACGGTTACAAAATTTAACACGAATTGTTTTCCTGTAGAAACGGTCATGTAAATTATAATAACCTAAACGATTTTTCTGGGTTTGTTTTGGTTTGCCTTCTCTCTGTTTTGTATTTGACATTGAAAAACACTCACTTAGAGTCGAAAATGCTCAGGCTAATTAGAAGCTAGTTTTGCATAGTTTATTCCATTTATCATAATGAATGACACACGTAATCCCTTGCTGGATCCAGTGCATTTGAAAGGCCTGTTAAACACCATATGATTTGTATATATTCATACATATGTACGTACATAAAGACATACATGCTGATAATACTGTTGTGTAAATTGTTGCCATGTGGTCATTTGCCGTCCGTTCTCTCTATTTATGCAGGTATTTGTGAAAACAACGACCTGGAAGATATCGAAGACTTCATGTTTAAATCTTGACATGGTTTGTGATACATAGAAATGACGACATAGTATGACAAAGTTTTAACCATAGTCCTGTAAAACATATTGATACATTTTCTCAAGATCCGAATTACAAACAATAAAGTGTAGAATAAGACTTTTACATACATTGATACATAGGTACGTACATACATACATACATAGATACATACACACGTACATACATACATACATACATACATACATAATTACATACATACATACTTTAACTGATATTTTGTTTCATGATTACTTTTGTAAAGTATTATCAGATATAGTCGATAATCTTCAAATGACATAGTTAATGATATATAGGAATGAAGAGGATTTCATGATAAAGGTTTATTTATACTGAATTTTCTCAGAAGCTATATTATTTGGTCATGTTATAAAATTATGGAATACCTCAAGCGGTATCTGATAGGCATTACATTTAAACAATCTTTACAGAGTGTTGTGGTGCCAATCATCACCCACCTCCATCAAGATCCATGTCAGGACTGAATTAGAAAATGAAAAGATGTTTTCAGCAACATATATTACCACGTTTTCAGTACAGTTTAACAGTTGTGTTATATAAAAGTAATATAGCTAAGACAGTTACATTTATCCAAAAAGAACAATAAAGACAATAAATATAATGAAGACACTTATATTTATTAGAGAAGTATAGTTTGCTAAAATAGACGGTTATCGAAACAAGAACCTTTAAATGTACTCCAATTATGTCTGATTCAAGAATAAGTGTATAATACTTAGGATACATGCAGCTGTTACAGTGTAGTAACAGCACGGAAAAGTCGTCATTAGCAGCAGGCAGGGTGCACCCTACAAATTGGTTTCGAGCAAATTTCATAAAATAAAGGTTCCTACAGGGGCTGAAAAATAATGTCAATAACGCTAAACCGAACCTCCTAACTTTTATTATTACCGTATAGTTTGAAAAGCAGATAACAAATCGTTTGGGTTAGCTCATTTTTGTTATTTTATTTTTGACTTTTTGTTTTTTATGTTATAATGCGTTTAGTTTACTCGCCGGGTCACTCAATTTTTGTCGGCCACCCTGCCTGCTGCTGTAATTAACCAAAGATTTTATCCAGACCTATACGATATCTGGATCTTGGATCATGTAAATTTATTGTAATAAATCCAAACGGAACAGCTTGTGCTTGAGCAAAAAAGTTTTTGAACTTCATCATATCCATATACTCTGAACACCAAGTATAATTAATATTCTGTAAAGTATAATTATCTACTCCATTAAACATTACTAAAATATTGCAGTTATCTCTGATCACTTTTGGAATTTGTGTATAACGCTGAGTGACGTATATAACATCTGTATTCTTGTGTCTACCTCTGGAAAATATTCTAGCTGGATTTGATTGTCTGTCCAGCATAACGTCATCGTACACCACTAAATTATTAATAAATCCATCTAGGTCATCTGCAGATGGGGCCTCATCAATATCGGTAATAAAGTCAACAACATCATTACCGTCTTCATTCAGCAATTTTGCATTTTCATTAAAATCTTTAAGTACTTCGTAACAGTGTTGATCATCTACGGATGGTGCTACTAAATACAGTTTACTCCATTTTAACCATCGCATTATTAAATTTAATAATAGCTGTGTTTTACCTGATCCAGATGGACCTATTATAATCATCCTTATTGAATTTGGCAATGCTGGATGATGTTTTACTGGTTCCTGTTTTCGTGTCGCCGAAAAGTCAATTATATCCATATAGTAAATAATATGAGTCTATATTGTGTTCGGTGTAGAGCGTCTACACCCACTGCTGAACTAACGACAATTACAACGAAAAATAAACGACGTGCTCTGACAGGCAAATGCGTTAAATGTGGCACGAAGAAATACAAATTTGTCAACACAAAGACAGGTGGAGATATTGCCGCTTTATTAGGAAAATTACCAGGAACTCCATGGGCTAAATACCCCGGTGAGAAACATCTTCCTGGATATAATTATTGCGGTCCCGGAACTCGACTTGATATCCGACTTGATAATCAAGATCAACCAAGATCAGGAGAGTATCCAATAAATAAGATTGATCAAGCGTGTCATGTTCATGACGTTGCGTATAAAAGTAAAGATTTACAACAAAGGCATCTTGCAGATGTAAATTTGATTCATGCATTAAATTCTATACCTAATAAATCTGTCAGAGAAAATCTCGCTAGTTTTCTAGTAAAATCTGCCATGAAAGGTAAAATAATGTTAGGGGCTGATAATTAATTATATAACTATTATAATGGAATCCATTTATTATAGCCCAAGAGGATATTGGAGAGGCAGATCAGCTATTAGTAAACTTGCTGAAGCAGCAAAAGTTTCACGTTCTGTTGCTGCAGCGTGGTTAGCACGACAGGCAATATGGCAAATTTATCTACCACCGCCTAAAAAAATTCAATATGCACATTTTGATGTCAGCGTCCCTAATGAGGTTCATCAAGCAGATATTTTTTTTTACCACATGACACCATTAAAATCGGTAGACGTCAATCACGCACATACAAATACGCATTAACTGTCGTTGACGTTGCAAGCAGATATAAAGAAGCGGAACCATTATCAACAAAGACAGCATCTGAAGTTGCATCTGCATTTGAACGAATTTATCAGCGAGGACCTTTGCGATGGCCACAGTTATTACAGGTTGATCCGGGCAAAGAATTTCTTGGTGCAGTATTATCTTTGATGAAGCGACATAACGTTAAAATCAGACGAGGACATACTGAAATTCATCGTGATCAGGCAATTGTTGAATGATTTAATCGAACACTTGCCGAGCGGTTATTTGGATACCAATACGCAAAAGAGATATCTACTGACTTTAAATCCGGTGAGAGATCTCGTGAATGGGTTGCAAGGTTACCAAATGTGATAGCTGCATTAAATAACGAAATTACTCGTTCAACTTCCATGAAACCTTCTATTGCGATTACAAAAAAATATATACCCCGTAGCAATGACAGACATCAACCTCAACCATTATTAGGTAATGTAACTGTAAGATATTTATATGAACCTGGCGAACTTGAAGGTGGTAAAAAAAAAGAGCAACTGATCCTATCTGGAGCGTGACTACACATACAATTTCTAGCGTGGTAAGATCTACTGGTAGACCTCCAATCTACAGATTAGATTCGACAGCCCCTCATCGTGGATTTGTACGTGAACAATTACAGGTAATTCCTAAAGACACACAATTACCATCACATACAATTAACTAACCAGAAACTCTACGTCGATTGCATTCAAGACAGGTCAGCATCACATTATTACGTGTATGACCAAAGTCACTATTAATTCTGTCTACGGTAAATTGTCTTGGATTATTATTCGAATATTGCCATAACATTACTGCGTTACAACTTGCACAATGATTATTTTGTCGTTGTTTTAGTGTCATAATAAATTCAGTATCAATATCAAAGTCACGCTTATTTTTTTTTTTTTTTGTCACATTGCTTATAACCAGATAGTTTTTTTCTTATTACGTCATTATTAACAGTCTGATTATTATTTTCTGTAAAATTCATAATAACCCTATGTAGTTGAGATATTCTTCTGACCCTAGAAACTGCGAGATAGACTAAATTTGACCATTCGATCCGATCATCTATAATCCAGATATTTGTATCGGAAATAGTTAACCCCTGTGACGAGTGAATAGTTATAGCGTATCCTAACGTCCACGGTGATTTATTCATACTCAGCGCATTCTCAACATTATTAATATCGACTAAAATAATATCATTCAAGACAAGATTCTGTATTCCACCGCCAGGATTTTCAACATCAATATTCTGTCGTCGAGTATCTGTTGGGCGATAACACAAAGGTACAGGTAGATCTGAAAACTTTTCTTTATGTAACAGAAATAATTTCTCCTGTAGTTCATCACGAACTATCTTTCTACTTGCAACTATTAAATCAGTGGGATTCCATAAATTTAGAAAATCACTCATAGAAGTCTCTGGAATTACCCCTCGCATTATTTCACATTGTACTCTGTCTGGTTGTAGTCTGATTAATCTTTTAAATTCCTTCAGCGGTTCATCAATAGCTCTATGGTCATCATTTATTTCTTCATAATAATCTACGTTATTCTTCAGCCATTCATGTGGAGACTGTCCAATAAAAGGTGGTGGTTGACCATGATCACCGCACATTATTACAGCAGTATTCTTTAATAACAACCATTCAAGAAATGTTTTTAATATTTCTAACGACACCGTGCATATCTCGTCCCATATAATATATTTAGGTATATATTTCTCACCCATTCGTTCAGGAGTCCATGTGTCTCCACACCATCTAAAGAAACTATGATAAGTACACGATTTTACTCCTCGCTCTTTTATTTCTCTGGCGAGTTTGTGTCGGTGTCAAAACAATTATATCTGAATTATTATTCATGAATAATTTAATCACACGCGTTGTTTTACCTGAACCACCGCATCCATTAAGATAAACAGTTTTATGTCTAGCCACGGGATCATATACAGATGGTGCAGATGACTTTGATAATTGATTATTATTTTTGTAATATATTTCCTTAATTTCAGCGTCGGCAGATTCAGAATAACTAAGTATATTTTCTTGTTTTATTCTCCATGTTCCTCATTCACCATTACCGAGTAGCGGTTTTAATAAATCTGTATATTTTTTATTTATATAAAACAAATCCGTGGCGACTCTGACAGCATCACGAGAAAATTTATTTATCATAGACAATAGATTTATTGAAACATATGCCAACATAGATGATCTTAAATGAGTAAATTGCGGTGCGTCACCATCAAGATAACTCACAATTGTACCTAGTTTGGTTCCGTCTGACAAATAAGCATTACTCCGATTTATAAATGTGTTTTTCTCTGTTGTATCAGCGATTATAAAATCGAGTTCAGCATCGTCCATAATCAATCTCGTACAGTGTCTTTTATGATTATATGCTCCTCCTTGAGTAAATTTACCAATTATCTTTCTACCAAGATCCTTTGCAAGTTTTTCATCATGCTCGTTTCTGCATTTACGTATATTATTAGTAATTTTAATAATGTCATCTTCATTAAGATTAGGAAATTCTTTCCTGGCATCATCAGTATTAAATCTATTTGTTTCTGGTAACCAAACTTGCTTTTGTAACCGATACCATATAATTGCCTCACTCACCTGTAAAGATATTAAAATTCCAACATCAAGTATATATCGCAATAGTACTATTGGAACCCAACATTTTTCTGAAAAATGTCTTCCAAACCAAGCATAAGTAATCGGATGGAGATTTTCTGCAAACTCAAACGATTCTACATGAGCAAATCCGGTTAAGTCAAATTCTGGTAAATGTCCGTTTATCGCAACCCTGGTCATCTCGTGTGATGGATGTCCGAATCTCTTAAAGTATTCAGAACATTCTCCGTATCCAAGAAAACTTCCAGGATAACATGCTACCATATCAACAGATATAACGTTATTATACTTATATTTAGTATTCCATAATCCTCCGTGTCCATATTCTACGCAGCTTTTCTGGATATCTTCAAGAAATTCCGATCGTGTTGGTTTCCATAAATTTTTTTCCTGAGCGAAATGAGCCGCTACAGATGGAACTGTAAAACAATTATTTAATAATTGTCTAATTCTGACATCGTCTGAAGTATATTCACGCCAAAGGCGCTGCGCAAGATGTTCCATTTCTACATTAAGAGATTCTGTACGGTAAATATCACCATTAGGCCGTACAAACTGATCGTAATAATCATATTCTGAACTTTGAAATAACCAAACGGATACAGGGTCACTGTTACTGATATTTTTGATAAAATCAAATATATATCCATCATAAAATTTAACCGCTCTATCTCGTAGAAATATTGTTACTGCTGAGGTCCATGCATGCGAATTATGATCAATAATATCTATTGGAGCTCCATTTTTTATGTATTTCGGTTTATATAAAATCTCTCCTGTCAGCGTCTTTACTGTTATTGGAAATCTTAATTTCTTTTCTAGATCAGCAACATCTCTGATAGATGCTCCAGTATCTTTAACTGATTCTGCCCACGTATTTATTTTTTTACATCGTAAATCTGTTAAACCATTACCACGTATCGCATTTATGAAATGTTCTGTAACTCGTTCAGCGACACAGTTTATTCTTGACTCTGACAGTTTCATCGGCTTAAGATCCCGGACGTCAGGTTTATTATTAAGCGGATATATTGCATATACAACCGCAGTAACTGGATATGCACGTTCATAATATAATTTGTCAACACCGGTTTGTATTCCGGGTTTAGATTTATTACTCAAAAGAACAATATTATTTCCTGACTGTATGCGGACTGGATCACGCTTGTCATGAATAATCCAAGTATTTTCTTCTGTATTTACAATAAATTTTATTAAAATAAAATATTTTTGATCATCAAGGTGATTAATAATCGCTTTTCCTCGTTTGTCATTCATTATATTAGCAACATTTCCGACTCTGAATGTTGACCAGACATGAGCAGCACCACTATTACGAAATTCCTTCTTGGCTTCACGGACACGTTCGGTTATATCCTCATCCGGTAATGCCAGATCTTGCATCAAAGTACTAAATTTATATTCTGATAGTCTATCAAGATCAAATCTAGCTCTTTTAGGTTCAATTGCAGATAATTCGTTCATATAATTAAGACAAATATTTAAATTAAAATTTTAGTATATATATAATGATTGAAACAAAGAACAAATGTGCTTGGCTTAAAATTGGACATACTTCTCCTTGTAATAAATCGTGCGTGAACAAATACTGCGGAAATCATGCGCAAAGTATCAAAATGGAAGTACAGGACCAATACCATGTGTGCAATGTGGTGTTGGAGTCAGAGGAAAAACTCAATTGTGTTTAAAATGTGGCGGAAAAAAAATACAGGGAATTAAAACGATATTATGACAAAAAAAATAATACATCGTCAGGTAAATCTCCTATACAAACCGTAGAAGATTATCTGGTCAGATTTCAAAACAATGATTTAGACAAATAATATTATTATATAAAATGACTCAGACAAATCAGACTTATGATGAAATGATCGACAATGATATTATAAGAGAATTAAGAAAAGAAGCATTTCGTAATAAACACGAATTTGTTAAACATCCAGTATATACAAATTATGAAGCGTCTCGAGATGGTGTAATCAGACACTGCAAATTGAAAAATATAGTCGGTACTGTTGATAATAAAGGTTATTTTAGATTTAATGTTGCTAGAGGTAAAAGATACTTATCACATGTATTCATATTCGAATGTTTTCATGGAGTCGTTAAAAATGGACTCCTAATTGATCACATTGATGGAGATCCCCAGAATAATAATCTATCTAACCTGCAAGCTATTACACAAAGTCAGAATTCTGCACGTGGAAATACTGGAAAATGTAAAAAGTTTGCAAGAAGATCTATTAAATCCATAAATACAGAAATAGACCAAGAAATAACTTTTCCATCAATGTATGCGGCTGCAAAATATTTTAGCATAAATCCACGATCGGTACAACATGTCGCAAATAAAACATACAAATCTACATATTCATTCAAATATAATCAGCTGGTAATATTTGAATATATTTAACTCTGTCTTCCTAACAAAAAACAAATAAATATTTTTTTTATACTGTACATAGTTCGACTCTATATTTTGCCATGGGTACCTTCACCGTCGCTGCTCTCAGTGTCACTTTCATTTTTGACAGAATCAAATAATATAATCTTTCTTAATTGCATTACGCGATTGTCCACAATCTTCTTTTTCTCGTATTCACGAGATAGTTCGGATCTGATATTTTCGATCGAACGTGCAAGAGGCGCAAATAGCTTTACCTGCTTTTCATTTACCACTGCCAAGGATTCTAACATAGACTGATAGATAAATTTTACGAATTTATAATTGTATGGTAATGTGTATTTATTGTCAATTTTTCGTTGTTTTAATATTTCACAATCGCATAATATTTTTTCAGGATCGAGATTATCAGAGAGATTTATTCCGTTATGTTTTAATTTTTCAATAGCAGAAATAATATCATTAATGTTTTCTTGGTTCATTATATATATAAATATTTCTTTAAAATAAAAAATAGTATCAGTCTCTGAATAATTATTTTTAAAAAAATGTAGTCCCCATAACCCTATGTGAACCCCTAGGTTGCCATATGACATCCTAGCAGGATCAGAAGGTCAGGGGACTGTTTTTTGAGGACGGTACAAACACATAATTGTATGATTATGATTATATATACATATGATTATGATTATGGTTATGATTATATTTTTTGCAGACGGCACAAAAATAAACTTAATTCTAAGAACTTAATTCTAAGGACAGCACAAACCCCATGTGATCCCCTAAGTTGTCAAACAACATCTTAGCAGGATCAGAGGTTACATATAAACTTATCCTAATGAATATATGATTGTATGGTTATGAAATATATACAAATGGTGATGACGGGGGAATCTTGTCTACGTCCAACAGATTTTGTACACTCTCCCCCCATACAAAACCCCGGGGAGTGCAAAAAGTACACCCACCACAAGGGTGTATGATAGGAGAGTGTATTTTGTCTGTTGTGGATTTCGAGGAAATTCTCCGGGTTCCCCCAATTATAAAAAGCATCCGTCGCCAAATGCAAGATAAAATATCTTTAGCATTTTTGGAGACTCGAACACACGAGAGTCTGCACAACTTCGATCTACGTCCAAACGCCTTACCACTTCGGCCATCGTTCTCTTATCAATAATACAGTTAAATTTAAGTATATATAAAATATTTGCGCTGTCTCACAGAACTTGTATTACTAATAGAATGTAGAACTGCAGCGTGAATTTACTTCAATTTTTTAAATATAATTCATAAAATAATTGCACGTATGAGTTATAGTTCGTTAAGGTCAAAACACACGTGTTAGAGCTAAAAATAACTCTACGTACTTGGTATATGAAACTGACATGAATTTTTAAAGTCATCTGAGTCAAAAGGTGCATGAATATCCCTCTCTGTTACAAATTACTGATTCACTAACAGATAATTGCTTACAGAAAACAAATAAATCACCAAATAATTAACGAAAAATAAAATATATTCGTTGTCTGTAAATCGAACGTAGTAGTAAGGGAAATAATCGTTTAATTTACTCTGCAGAGAGATAGCAGAGTTATCTCGCTTTATTATATATACAATTGCTTTAATCATAGAAATTGCTTATTATTCAGATTTTCTTAGTAAACTACCCATCAGATTATTTCAGAATCAGATTATTTTTTCCCCCTGATTATTTACTCGGACGTTCTACGAGCGTATATACAAATTAATATTAAGTGACTCTTCTCGTAGATCCAAAATGTTTCCTGTCTGGTCAGTAAGTTTGAAATTTATTCTTGACAATAATGGATTATGTACACGTAGATAAATTGGATTAATTGGCTCAGATATAATTAACCACCCGGGCGGTACTTGAGGGCTAAATGCATATAGTATATACCCCTGTTGGGCCTGGTTAGACTTTGAAAGATCTACTTGATAGCTGTCATCAATTACGTCACATACTAGATTGACCGCGATCGTTGATGTTATATTAACAATACCAGGTGAGATATGGCAGCCTCCACCATGTGGATCATTATTATATTTAAGAATAGTTGGTGTAGGTATTAATTTTTTCCATGAATCACATATTCTTTTAAAGTGTTCATCAATGAGATCATTAACGGACTTCTTTAGCTCTTCAGAGTTAAATCCAGGAATTACAAATGTTGGTAGCTGTTCTTCTGTGATTCCATAATATTTAAGAAATACTGTTTTAAATAAACGTTTATAGCTTACACGCTGAATGGGATCATCTTCATTAACTATATAAGTACTAAGAAATCTATCTGCCGGTACGTTTAATGTTTTTTCTCTATCATCGATAGCCTTATTTACATATTCTAAGTCTGATGCAACCTGATTCAAATGTTGTATTGTTTCAATTATTTGATTTTTTAAGTCATCGTTGTAGGAAGCGCTGATGCTGGAAAATAAATTTCTTAGATCATTAAGTACACGTCCATGTTCAGATTTAATTGGTCTTGATTTTGAGTTAATTTCTTCAACATTAATTGTTGCTATTCTTGTTGTACCTTTACCCCGAACAAAATCTATAAAATGATTATACTGTGCATAACCACGATAAGCATCCGGGATCTCTATAAACGGATAAGTTTTTCGATATTCTGGAAGTTTTATAAATTTTTCAACATCTACGACGAAATCAGATCGTTGTGGTTCTGGTGGTCCTTGATAAACCGGCGCAACTTCAGGCCATCCTAATACTGATTTAATCGAACTTTGATAAATATCTACGGAATAATCAGGGGAATTTATTTCAATACTCGCAGATAGTGTTGGTTCGTGAACAGTAATTGCTATTTTTTTATTCTTTTCCTGTAATAGATTTAATTCTGCGTTGGAACTCATCATTAATCTACTCTATTTGATAACTGCCCGTTGGAATAGCAACTACTTGCCAATCAGGAGTTCCATCAGGCTTATTCTTATTAGCAAATACTAATGAATTATTTGGCTGTAGTCCACCAAATGGTTTTGATCTAATGTTGGGCCAGCTATAATAAACTCGCAATTGTGCTAATGCTATTTCTTTTGCAGGAATTGCGGTTGGAAAATTGACACTAAACTCAGGATTGGTCGAACTTAACGATATCATCGTGGTTTTTGACGGAGTCGTATTAGTGACGATCTGCTGAAGTAACTCCCTGTCTGTCATTATTATTATTGTTGTTATTTAATTCATTAAAATCATTAGCGATCACCTTAAAAGCGTCATCATAGGTTTTCATCATCATCGCGAATTCAGTATCAGATATTTCACCATCACTAACACACGAAGAAATGTACAAAGATAGTTTAGAGCATGCCTCTGCCACTGTATGTAATTTAATCATATAATCGTGCAATTTAGCATTTGTACAGGTATCTATCTTTTTGGCTATACTACCGAGAACACCAGCAATGGTCGTTGATGCTGAAACAATGATGGTTATAACAGTAGGTGCTGTCATCGTCAATGTTGATAGTAATAATCCTGTTCCAGCAATAACAGCAGAAACCGAGTAAACAACTACATCAATAACAACTATACGCCTTCGATATTTTTTTATTTTTATGTTATAATAATCGATAAAATCCTTTAGTTTAGTCAGACGTTCACATACCTGATTGCATCTGTAACGTTGAACGTCGATGCAAGACTGAGGTTGATCCATTATTGTTATATTAAGTGACTAATTGTGGTGTTTCAGCTACAAATTCCAAACACCACCAGTAAGACGTTGCGGTTATTGTTTGATCATCTGCTTCCAGTAAAAATATTTCTTCAGCATCTTTATTCAACACTATAGATACAACTCCAGAGAAAGCATCTGTTGAATGACGCCACGGAAATGTTGTAGTATAAATTTTAAACTTTGCAGAGCTGAATATAGACAGTCTATAAACACCAGTAATCTCCGCGGTATATTTAATAGTGTTATTTTGCTGTGACCATGTTGTTAGTCCCGATGCTACTGTGTACACGATATTTTTAATTTGTCCGTGTGGAATTTTAATTAGATTAGTTTTTTTGAACAATATTAGGTATTCCACTGACAATATCATTGAGTTTCATGTTAACGTCGGAGAGTTTTATGTCAACGGTTGGTTGTTCCCCAAAAAAATCTTTAATGGTTTTGTTTACATTTCTACGAAAATTTAAGAACGTTTCTACATGTCTGGAAAAAGTATTATTTAGTGTAGTCATTTCGTCATTGATTTTTTTTAAAGGAATGTTGCTATAGTCTACATATTTCTTCGTCACAGCATCAAAATCATATTCTGGTGTTCTAAGATTATTAATGCCGTTATTATTCATGTTGAGAAATGCACACATTATACCGCCGTTGGCCAATACGTACTTAGATTCTTGATCGTCGACATATTTCTTTGTTGCGGCGTCTGTATCTGCGGTTGGGTTTCCAAGGTCTATAATTTTATTTTGATTCATAATGATGTCGCCCGTGAACGAATCACCAGCTTTCTTAATATAATCGCTGACTGACGTACCGGTTTTTAATCGTCCTTCCTTATCCTGAAAAACAACTACTTCATTTTGATCAACACTGGTTATGTTTAATAAATCATCAATCTCATTTCTGAGCTGATCGAGAGTTGCGTATTTAGATAAATCAGCTTGCTGCTGAGCTTTACCACGAGAAGATCTTCCGTAAATGTCCACCATTATATTTACTAATGTCTGTTTAAATGTGACAACGTAGTATATTCAAGCACTACTTTGTGAGGTGGTTTTGTTGATTTTGATGCAGCATCAAGTACGTTAAGTACTTCACGACCACATATTGGTGGATCAGTTAATGTTTGTGTTGGTAATGTTGAATACCATATTGGAGTACTTTGATAGCCGCTAATATACTTTAAGAATTCTTTTGGTGGAGCTAGTCCATATGAATCAAAATTAATAAGTCCACGTGGATCAATTGCATATCCAACCCAATGTGTGCCTGGACCAGAGTTTTCATCGAGATTAATAATACCGGCTTCAATATTGTTTGGTTGTTTCGGTAATTGATCACGCATAAAAACTCCTCTAAAATTTTTTATTTTTAATTTTTTAGCAGCATCTAGTAAATCAAAATTGGACATAGGAGATATCAGTAAACTGTCCCTGGTAATCTTAGGCCTTTTCCGTACCATGAATGTGGAGTCCCAGGTAATCTTAGACCCCGACTGTATGCTTGGCCTGATAATCTTAGACGGCCCGGCTGTGGTACATTTGGTGCTCTTAGACGTCTTCCGTGCTGTTTTTGTCGTGATGTTTTTTTTTTTTGAGCTTTCTGCGTGTATGATTCCCTGTCCGGTTGCTTTCTTTAATGCCATTCCAGCAGCGGTTCCAACGGCGCCTAATGCAGCTGCTTTTGCAACAGCTTGGGCTGCAGCAGCTATTAATGCTGGTATAGCAGCAAGAAGTAGAAATATACCACCCGTCTTAATGATGTCTTTAATGGCACCCGCAGAAAGATTAAGTTTTATACCTTTATTTGATTTTTTGGCTTCATTGAAATACCTGAGCTGACGTTCTGTAAGAGATAATTTATTTGAACCGCTCATCTGCTCTTTCTTTAGCAATATTTTTAATCCACAGTCATTTTTTGATGCTGATTGTATCCTTTTAATCTGACCAGAAGTCAGACTAACACTAACGTGATTATACGACATTATAATATTCATAAACGATCTAATTACATATTTTCTACTGGAGCATCAACTACTCGCATTCGTCCACCAACACCTTCAAGTAACATTGATTTATCGCTGAGTATGACAGCAATTGCTCTGTAATTAGGGATAAGTGGTGCTGGTGCTACTGGTAGTGTCACACGAGCTGGAAAGTGTATATTAACTACTGACTGTCTGGTTAAATCTAAATGTTCAAGCGGAAAGTAATAAATTGGATATAAGGTTGTAAAATCCAATTGTGATATTTGTAAACCAGTATCAATATTTTGATCACGTCCCATGAACGTCATCAGACGATGATATGCACGTGCTACATGATTTTGATCAAAATTCAATAAAATATCTTCGGATGGTTCTTGATGTCCATTTATTCTTAACGAAACCTCGGAAACACCAAGATTGTCAAATATCATAATGCTGCGTGTTTGATCATCCACCCGTGCAGCATCTTGAAATGCAATAAATATATGTCGTGGTGCAGAAACACCTTGCTGAGAAGCTATTTGCTATGTAAATAAACCATTAATATTGCTCTGGATAGCATCTGTGGTCATTGTTAACCACGATAATGCTGATTTACCACCTTGATTCATAAAAGAGAGTAGACGTTCTTTTTCATGTATTGTTGGAGTCATTACTGGCATCCATAATGAAAGCTTAGTAAGAATTACTTTACCAGGATCAATAATAGGTCGCCATATTGCATCATTGTCGGTTGCTTTTCGTACAAGTACAACCGTATGTTTGGCTCCAAAAATAACTTTTCTGACGTTTCTGCAAAATCCAAATATATGTGATAGTGGAATCGCACATGAAAACAACCTTCTATTATCTTTCACCATTGATCTACGTGCTGCAAATCCTAAGTTAAATTCTGGATTAGCACCACGAACCACCGGATTTACATCAACGTCAGCGGCGCCGGCGAAGTTTCTTGGTCGTCTTATATCATATAGTCTGTTATCAGGGTGGTTAGAAGTATCCCTTACAAACATCATTGATGGACCGGTTGATCTTGAATAATCGTCGCTGTATCTTGCAAGGCCAAGTATTGTCGTTGCAACGTCAACGTCTTTCTGGATTGATTCAATATTTTTTCCGTCAATCATGTACGTTGCGCTGTCAAATAACGCCATAATACCATTATTAACAAAACCAACCCTAACTTCAGCTCCATATGCTACTGGTGCTGCAGAGCAGCGTTATTTAAAATTTCACCTTCTACCTCAATAAACGCCTCAGCGGGTAAGAAATACCTACTTGTATCCTGAACCTGTAGTTCAATTCGTAAACGCTGATCTGGAATTCGAGCGTCATAAGAATAATATTGATAATCACGCACAGACTCATCTTTGAGTACTGGTGCGTCCATGTCGAATGCGGGCTCAGATATGCGCTTGAACATCTTTATTATAATTATTATCGTCTAAAACGAAGACCACTTCCTGCTATCAGACTAGCGGTTATATTTTTTTCTTTTTCTGACATTGGTACATCAGCCAACTCTGCTAGTTTTTGATTAGCAACTTGATTTATTATTTTACTGACATTTGTAGGCATTACTTCAGTGCTAGGTAATTTTATTGGTGGTTGAGGTTTTCGTCGTATTAATCGTGCTAGTCTATCTTTGATCGCTGAAAATGCTTTACCAGTGAGATTACCCATAGCACCAATACCTTTTTCACGAACAACATCAATAGCTTTCATACCCAGTTGCTTTGCGATCGGTATTGCTTTTGGAGCTATCCTTCTAAATAGACCTTGAACAACATCACCTAGTCCATCTCCGTAGGTTGTTTTGTATACTGGTAATCGTGAATTTATTACCCTGACCATGGTCGGTCCACGTTGAGTACTATGTACAATCATTTTATTATAGTAATTGTATTTAATTACGTACTCAGTCACTGTAGTAGTCATCGGCAATTTCGTTAATAAGAGACTGATAAACATCAACGTCCATGATACCGCCTGTAAATAACCGTCTGCAAATATCAGCTGCTTCATTAATTATTTCTGGAGAATTATTACCAGCTCGTTTTCCTCCGATGAGGATTTCTAGTCGTTCAACGTCATTGAGAATATTATTAGGACAAGGAGTAACGAGACCACTTCCATGAGTAGTAAATCCACTTCCACTTACGTTGCCAGAAGAGGTGTCTGACGGCCAATAGCCTTCTTCCTCCTCTTCCTTTTTGCTTGATTTTTGTTGTTTTGGAGATTGTATCAATTGCTGTGGTAGTGGTGATAATATTTGTGGCAATTGTTGTTGTGGTGGTGATACTTGTTGTGGTAGTGGTGGTAGCAGTGGTGATCGTGGTAATTTAAATAGTGGTTGTTTTTGTGGTCTTGGAGATTGTGGCAATTGTTGTGCAATATAGTTATTTATATTATTTTTATAGTCAATAAAATTTGGTTAATTTTTTTCGAATTTGATTAACGTTATAGCGTATACGATATATCCATTTGTGCCAAGTATCCTCATTTGCGGGATCATCAACAAATTCAGATTTTAAAAATTGTTTTTGATTATAATAACCTCTCGCAGCAATATCAATTAATTTTAGATCATCAGCTTTTCTAATAAAATTAATAGATTCTTCAGCAAACTTATCAACCAAATTAACCCTGGCTCTTGCTTCTGGTTCTTTTTCTGATTCCGGTATACGATCTTTTATATCGCCTATTTCAGCACGAGCTTGGTCAATACCTTCAAGTATTTCTTTCATTGGTTGAGCAGCAGCTATTTCAGCTGGAAGTTCTCGTAGAATCTTTTTTGCTTTCTTAGTTCTTTCTGCTATTTTTTCCAGTTGCCTCTGCAATTTTCTTAGATACTGGAAGAAGAGGTTTAGTTGTCTCTGTAATAGGTTTAAACAATTGTTTTGTATCGTCTTCAAATTCAACATGAGATTCTTGTCGTTGTTGTAGTTGTTTGACAGCATCACGAAGAGGTAAATATTTTCTAATTGCCTCTAATCGCTCTCGAGCTAATCTAGCTGAATGTGGTTCGCCTATAACGACGATTATTAATAATATTTATAATAATTGTTTAAATTACAGCAGCAGGCAGGGTGGCCGACAAAAATTCAGTGACCCGCGAGTAAAGTAAACGCATTATAACATAAAAAACAAAAAGTCAAAAATAAAATAACAAAAATGAGCTAACCCAAACGATTTGTTATCCGCTTTTTCAAACTATACAGTAATAATAAAAGTTAGGAGGTTCGGTTTAGCGTTATAGACATTATTTTTCAGCCCCTGTAGGAACCTTTATTTTTATGAAATTTGCTCGAAACCAATTTGTAGGGTTCACCCTGCCTGCTGCTTCATTTGAATTGTGAGTGCAGATAGTCAAGTGGATTTCAAGGACGTGTCGAAGTGGGTATGATTATCTCAGTCTGTGCATACAACAGTATCACACTCAGCTAGTAACCTTGTTGTTTATAGTCATTGATTATATCAGTATGTACATACAACAGTATCACACTCAGCTACTATCCTTGTTGTTTATAGTCATTGATTATATCAGTTTGTACATACAACAGTGTCACACTCAGCTACTATCCTTGTTGTGTATAGTCATTGATTATATCAGTTTGTACATACAACAGTATCACACTCAGCTAGTAACCTTGTTGTTTATAGTCATTGATTATATCAGTTTGTACATACAACAGTATCACACTCAGGTAGTAACCTTGTTGTTTATAGTCATTGATTATATCAATTTGTACATACAACAGTGTCACACTCAGCTAGTAACCTTGTTGTTTATAGTCATTGATTATATCAATTTGTACATACAACAGTGTCACACTCAGCTAGTAACCTTGTTGTTTATAGTCATTGATTATATCAGTTTGTACATACAACAGTATCACACTCAGCTAGTAACCTTGTTGTTTATAGTCATTGATTATATCAGTTTGTACATACAACAGTATCACACTCAGGTAGTAACCTTGTTGTTTATAGTCATTGATTATATCAGTTTGTACATACAACAGTATCACACTTAGCTAGTAACCTTGTTGTTTATAGTCACTGATTATATGTTTGTACATACAAGAGTATCACACTCAGCTAGTATCCTTGTTGTTTATAGTCATTGATTATATCAATGTGTACATACAACAGTATCATACTCAGCTAGTAACCTTGTTGTTTATAGTCATTGATTATATCAATTTGTACATACAACAGTGTCACACTCAGCTAGTAACCTTGTTGTTTATAGTCATTGATTATATCAGTTTGTACATACAACAGTATCACACTCAGCTAGTAACCTTGTTGTTTATAGTCATTGATTATATCAGTTTGTACATACAACAGTATCACACTCAGGTAGTAACCTTGTTGTTTATAGTCATTGATTATATCAGTTTGTACATACAACAGTATCACACTTAGCTAGTAACCTTGTTGTTTATAGTCACTGATTATATGTTTGTACATACAAGAGTATCACACTCAGCTAGTATCCTTGTTGTTTATAGTCATTGATTATATCAATGTGTACATACAACAGTATCATACTCAGCTAGTAACCTTGTTGTTTATAGTTATTGATTATATCAGTTTGTACATACAACAGTATCACACTCATCTAGTAACCTTGTTGTTTATAGTCATTGATTATATCAGCTTATACATACAAAACTATGGCATTTAGCTAATATAGTAACCTTGGTGTCCCACATCAGCAAAAATGAAACAAGTTTCTCATAATGAAATACGCAATCTAAAATAAATAAGTGATTGTTCTAAATTGCAAGCAAGACGTCGATTCTAAAGACGAAATAAAAACAAGACTCAACATTCGACATCTGTTTGTTGTTTTTGTAATGTTTGGCTACTTGTTAATTATGTTGCCTGGTTGGTCGATTGTTTGCTACCTTGCTTCCTTGAATGACTTCTTTACTTGAATTAAATGACTCTTTTTATACATTTGTAAGAAGAGATGCAATAACTGTGATCTTTGTCACAAAATAAATATCCACACGTAATTAAATTAATCCGATACAACTGTAATACGTTGATGTTATTTTCCACCGTTGAGGCTCATGGCCATGCAACATTCATTGAACTTGGTGCGGCATATGTTTGCTGAGGTCACCAAGGAGCCTTACAGTTTCCTCACTACTGACTTGATCGGTGGATGTCACAAGCACCGAGCCGGTTTAGATAAAACAATTTAATAACTGTAATAATCATATATTATGGCAAAATCCGCCAGCGAAGCCATTGCAGAGGCTGCTGGCCGACGTACCAATACCGCGCGCACTTGAGCAATTACTCTGGTACATGGTTGTGCCCAAATATGTTAAGAATATGTTACAGTCGATACAAACTACACGGGAATACCCCACATGGGGCCTCGATACAGTCGATACAAACTACACGGGAATACCCCACATTGGGCGTCTAACAGACTTTTGCATCTCTGATCAAACCAGCGAAAGAAACTATGGCCATGACTGTGGAATCTGTGAAACAAGCAAACAAAGACCTGGTCTGATTAGGCATACACCAGAACAATTAGATCAGATTGAACGAATGTTATAAGGACTACAAGAGAATGTTGGAAAGACACTTGCGCTAGTTCTGGAAGAACTTTCACATGAGTACATATCAAACGTAAAATCAGAAGTTGGAAACTTTGAACAACCATCACAACATAAAAAGTCTCACCAACCAAGACGGTTTGCTGACAAAATACCAAATGCTGTTGAATTAAACGACTATATGTTGGAGCATGAACTACCCGCGATATTCGATCAGGCTGTATACGATATAACTGACCCACATGACTACTGGAGGAGTCGGTTGGTAAGAAAATATTAAGCAGAAAGATTCTATGAGGCATTATTTTGTGCAACTTGTTACCCTCCTTCAAACCATAGATGAAGAAAGGGGCAAACCAAATTTAGATATTTTTCGAGATCCATTCAAGTTAGCTATCGCCAAAGTCTATGAGGAAGAGATTACACAAGTGGACGTGCATCCAAGTGAAGAAGAAAGACGATCTTGTCCTCATCAGAAGTGGAACCATCCAATCATGGAAAAGGCCTTGGTGGTCATGCACGCAAATGTGGAAGTAAATATAGTACAGCTAAGGAGTCGATGGCAAACAAAAGGTTCAAACTCTTCATCTACCTGTGGATCAACAAGTTAATGAACTCGTGGATATTTTGGAAATACCAAAGGGGTCAGTTCGCTCCTGCAACAGAGCACCACAAGTCATTAGTCAGGTCGCCATCATTAACTAGCATTTACTCATCAGTTATATCATGGGCCCAGGAACATTTCGTTTGTTGATGTATGAACTCACTGAAGACATCAATGATGTATACGAAGAGCACAGCTAGTACACCGATGATGAGTTGTGATGTACTTCTTGTCTCACGCAAAGACAACGCAGCGTTTCAGCTTGTTGTGTTGTATGTACAACTCAAAGAGTCACATCAATGGTTACAATTTCATCAACGAAACCAAAATTGTATATGACTTTTCTACACCAATCACAGCTATGATATGAGATGAATCACCCATAATGGTTGTTGAATGTGCCTTGATGTTTTGCCTTTCTGAAAACAATGTTCATAATGCAGTATATATATATATATATATATATATATATATATATATATATATATATATATATATATATCCCGATCACATTGTCATTAAGGAATGAATGGATGTAAGGATGCATGAATGAATGCATGGATATATCGATTGATAAATTTGATCAATATATTTATCTGTCAAGTTACGCTGATATGTATCATGCATGTGTGTATCTACTTACATGCATTCATGCATGTGTGTATCTCCTTACATGCATCCATGCATGTGTATATCTCCTTACATGCATCCATGCACGTGTGTATCTACTTACATGCATCCATGCACGTGTGTATCTCCTTACATGCATCCATGCACGTGTGTATCTCCTTACATGCATCCATGCACGTGTGTATCTCCTTACATGCATCCATGCATATGTGTATCTCTTTACATGCATCCATGCATGTGTGTATCTCCTTACATGCATCCATGCATGTGTGTATCTCCTTACATGCATCCATGCATGTGTGTATCTACTTACATGCATCCATGCATGTAAGTACGGATGGACAGACAAATCAATGGATAGATGATTGTGAACGGTGCATTGATATATTCTGTTTATTCTATCATTTGGCGGTCAACGTCACTTCTTCAATGAAATTCTTAGATTTAAATCCTGCTACCATAATGCCTATAGTAAGTCAATACATTCTTCTATTTTAACTTTATATCTTCTCATGTCACTCTCCTTACCCAATGAACATCATTATCTGCACTCGAAATACAATTTTAACTTTTAGTCTCTTTCAGCAAGTATGGAATGAGTAGTTCTGCTCTGTAATCTGATGAAAATGGTGTTGAAGTTATTCGTGCTCGAAACGACTTTGGTAATTCTAGCTACATTTCATGACTCTATTATGAAACATCATTGCTACAGCGGGAGATGTTTTTCACAATTGTAAGCTGGACGAATCGCAGTAGTTTCTGTCTTTGCTTTCTACGACTTGCATTCACTGTCATATTGACATCTTGAAATTTATTCTCTTCGCTATTTCACACAGAACTTGTTTTCTAAGGAATATGACATTGTTGGGTTAAAGCTTTACTTTAGCTAACATTTTTGAAATATGAAATGTTAATCTTAATCTGTATTTCAGAGTTTATGGAAGACTTCTTGCAAGACGGAAACTGAAACTGCCGTGTTATCTGAAATGTGTTTTCCAGGAAGTGAAGACTGTACATTTTAAGGATTGTTCAGCCCGTTTTCTTCCTTCCAATAAGAGTCTTTAATGAAATGAAAAAAGAAAAAAAACCCATTTCCTTATGCAGAAAATTAATACTCATCATTAATTAAACTGATACAGGACAATGCCTCTTTTTATGTGGATCCAACTCCCCGCAAAAGATTTTGACCTCAAAATTAAATATTAAATAGGTAAGATATTTTCATATATTCTACAAATTTATGAATTGTACATTTTGAGATGTTCAAACGTCATTGAACAGCCCCAAAGTCTGTAACTACTGTCGTAATTTTATCCTACATGATAAATGTTTTTAAAAGCCCTGTGGATTTTATACATTTTAAGGAAGTTGTAGTAATTTTTAAGTATTATTTAGTCTGAGGTTCAATTAATTAGCTCCGATCACAGAACTCTATTTAGTCTGAGGTGCAATTAAATAGCTCGTCTCACAGAAGTCTATGGTTTTCAAGATAAATCACTGAGAAACTCGAACACAATTCACCCACGCCACAAAAACTGAACATTCCTCAAAGTCCGATAGTGGCAGTAGTGCTTAACAATGACGAAAACAAAGGAAACTATTCTTTGTATTATTTTAATTCCCTTATTTGTCTTTGAGATTCAAATTGTGTATTTTTCCTTTTTCTAGTTAATCACATCACACGTGGTTTTCAGTATAAAACCATTTATATTCAAAAATAAATTGAACACCTTGATGAAATTAACTGTTGTTTCTATCCAGGTTGTATCTGAAATATTCTATCTGCGTTGAACCCATCGCGTCTTATGCTAAGGATATGTAGCTCAGGATCCTAGTGAACCCTTGGCATTTTGCATGGAAGGACAGCATACTCCCGATTTTGTTCATTCTAAAGGTGATTGATGCGGGTCCATATTCAAAAATCTACTATCTCTAAAATGCATGTAGACACTCCTATGACATGGCGACAAGTTAATATATCTATATATTCAGTAATTATTAGCGCATTTAGTAGATAAAGCTTTGATTTTTTTATATTATTCAAATCTTTTTGTGCAATATTCACAAAAGTATGACACGTATTCCTTAGTTAAACATGGCCATGCGAAAGTGCATTTATTGTAATACATGATTTGCTTTTAAGAAATTTGCTCTTGCATGCTTGTTTGCATGTTTGTTTGGTATTTAGCTGGAAATGTAAGAAAAAGGTTCACACCATTTTTTGCAAGGAGATATATGGTCTGCTTTGGTTGTTAACAACTTGGCAGAGAATACATATTCATGACACTATAAATAAAAAAGGAAGTTAAAGCAGGCTCAATGCTGCATGCAGCCTGTTTAGCTAATCGAGCAACAGCAAGAGACATACCTGTGAATTCGTGGACAGAACTATATTAAAGAGTTATATTTCATACCGCGAAAGAATATAAATGATGCTACGTGAAAGGGTACCTGTCTCCAAGTTCTCATGTACCGACATTCAAACCCACAGAATCGGATTGATGGAAAGCACTCGAAATGCACGAGTTGTTTATTGTTGCTGTTGTTGTTGTTTTTGTTGGGTTGAACACCATTTTTCAGCACAAGAGAGGCTATACATAGCGGCCACTATCAATGGTGGAGGAAGAACGGGGAAAACACCAGATAGGTCCACTGATCCACGAGATGATGCTAGCAAGCTTTCTCACATAACCACATTCTCCGAGCCCGAGACTCGATTATACGCAAAGGTCAGATGGCAGTGATTCGTAACGATAGAGCTTTAGACCACTCAGCCACTCCGAGCCCCCGAAATGCACAAGAGCTCGCTAATTAGGCAATCGGAAATTAAAGCTCATCTCCATAAAATTACCGGAATTTTATCTGAAGTGCAGCGGATACAGATTTTCATAACTTTACACTTATATTCAAAGTGTTTGACAGAAAGGGAAAGGATTTCAATATATATATATATATATATATATATATATATATATATATATATATATATATATATATATATATATCCAATAAACTGAAAATGAACAGACGATAAACTGACACAATAAAAATCGTTACGGTTACAAAATGTTACACGAATTTGATTCCTGTAGAAATAATCATGTAAATTATAATAACCTAAACGATTTTTCTGGGTTTGTTTTGGTTTGCCTTCTCTCTGTTTTGTATTTGACATTGAAAAAGACTCACTTAGGGTCGTCAACGCTCATGCTAATTAGAAGCTAGTTTTGCATAGTTTATTCCATTTATCATAATGAATGACACACGTGATCCCTTGCATACATACTTACGTACATAAAGACATACATGCTGATAATACTGTTGTGTAAATTGTTGCCATGTGGTAATTTGCCGTCCGTTGTCTCTATTTATGCAGGTATTTGTGAAAACAACGACCTGGAACATGGCGAAGACTTCATGTTTAAATCTTGACATGGTTTGTGATACATAGAAATGACGACATAATATGACAAACTATTTACCGTAGTCCTCTTAAACATATTAATACATTTTCTCAAGATCCGAATTACAGAAAAATAAAGTGTAGAATAAGACTTTTACATACATTGATACATAGGTACGTACATACATACATAGATACATACACACGTACATACATACATACATACATACATACATACATACATACTTTAACTGATATTTTGTTTCATGATTACTTTTGTAAAGTATTATCAGCTATAGTTGATGATATATAGGAATGAAGAGGATTTCATGATAAAGTTTTAGTTATACTGAATTTTCTCAGAAGCTATAGTATTTGGTTATGTTATAAAATTATGGAATACCTCAAGCGGTATCTGATAGGCATTCCATTTAAACAATCTTTACAGAGTGTTGTGGTGCCAATCATCACCCACCTCCATCAAGATCCATGTCAGGACTGAATTAGAAAATGAAAAGCTATTTTCAGCAACATATATTACCACGTTTTCAGTACAGTTTAACAGTTGTGTTATATAAAAGTAATATAGCTAAGACAGTTACATTTATCCAAAAAGAACAATAAAGACAATAAATATAATGAAGACACTTATATTTATTAGAGAAGTATAGTTTGCTAAAATAGACGGTTATCGAAACAAGAACCTTTAAATGTACTCCAATTATGTCTGATTCAAGAATAAGTGTATAATACTTAGGATACATGCAGCTGTTACAGTGCAGTAACAGCACGGAAAAGTCGTCATTTGAATTATGAGTGCAGATAGTTAAGTGGATTTCAAGGACGTGTCGAAGTGGGTATGTTTATATCAGAAATTCAAGTGACTGAAGTTCACACCATGGTCATGGTCTTCTAAACCATAATGGAAAGTTAAGTGAACTATGTGCATTCACATTGTCAACATCAAAACATCAACATCCCGAGAAAGGATCATACACCAGAACTATTTTGTTTGTTATTGACATTCGTGATGTTAGTGACAATAGGGGTTAGATTCGTTTAGTAAGACAGTGTTAAGTAAGGCTAACGTCGTTCACCTTGATTAAAACCTAGATCATAAAGTAGATCTGATAGGTACCGATATCATTTTGTTTAGGTATCATAAAGTAGATCTGATAGGCACCGATATCATTTTGTTTAGGTATCATAAAGTAGATCTAATAGGTATCGATATCATTTTGTTTAGGTATCATAACGTAGATCTGATAGGTACCGATATCATTTTGTTTACTTATCATTAGGGTCGATGTTTCAAATAATCTTGTATAAGGTTTGAAACCTTTAGTTGGATGGATAAATCGTAAGGTCAACCGAACATGTGTTTATATGACAATCTTCACTTTAATCAGATCAAAGTATTTGCTTTTCAGAAATGCATCTTGAATAATCAAAGATTGTAAATTCTATAAACCTTAATAATACCTGTAAGTAAATTTGAATTATTCATAACAAAAAGTTGTATCTGAGAAAGTTAAAATATTCTTTTAAACTTTGAGCAGTGTTTCCTTACTATATTTATTGTTCTTGATATAATACCCAAACTTGGATAAAAATATGCAAATAAATCTTTTAAATATCCACAATAATCAGCAATAAAAGTTATCTGCCAGAGGAAATATGAACGAAAGTGTTTTTTGAACGCAAGTACTCAACAAAAATATCACTGAAGATTATTCTAATTTGAAAGTACGTTGGATGTTTCAAACGAGAGAGACAGAGAGACAGAAAGAAAGAAGAAGAAGAAGAAGAAATGTACAACTAAAAAACTCTTTACTTTGGCTATTAAATAATTTTCTTTTGTAGTTATCAAGACGTAATATCGTCTTACACAAATGTATATACATTTGCAATCTTTGAATTGTAAACCTAAAACGTAATAAATCATTGACTTTCGTTCTCATTTTTTGTCCTCTATATTGTATCTCGTGTATTCTACAATTACAATATAAAATGCATGTTTAAAATACACATAAGAGTGTACGGACAAAACAATGACTAAACAAATACTTCTAGGAAAGACGATCGCATGCAGACTTACAAACAACAGACAAAAACCTGAAGTCTTCATCTCCAGAAATTATATTCGATGTCTACTTGGAGCTACCAAGCAGTCGCATTGAAACAGTCTTCCATTTATCTTAGTCATCTAGAAAGGTCATACATTGCGGAAGCCAAACCTCGGGATTGTTCGAAAATAATACCAGCATGACACTTTGAACTCTTGAAAGCTTCAAAGCGACTGCCTCACGCATTTTATAATAGTATCCTCCATGACGACCAACGTTAATGTAGCATGCGTCGGACTGTATCCGAAATAATATAAAGGTAGATAAAGCTTATGTGCTGATAGTCACCACCCTCTCATGTAATACGTTTCCAATTCAAACTTACAAATCGGATAACCGTCTAGTTTGGTAAACAGGTTAAAATAACAATACAATCGAATGTGTTGGTAACGTATTTGATCCAAATCCATTACTCATCTGCTGTTTAAGTCTCCTGAGCCAGGCAATAAGATTGCTTACTTATAATGATAAATTGAGCAAGTAGACATTGCCTTAGCCTTCTGCTTTGGCGACCGGTGTAAACAACAATATAAACCGTATGTATTAGTGACGTATTTATTCCAAATCATTCACTCATCGGCAAAAGTAATACTTTTTCCGAGATGACAGACCTTTTGTTAATATGGTATACATTTATCGCAAACCAAAAACGTTATGTGTGAATGTGCCTGCTATACTTTTTATGGATGGCATTAAGAGGAGCACCGTTTGCAATTGAGTATTTCTCCTACAGTTGGTCTGTGGTCAAAATATACAAGGTCATTTATTTACCTGGCTCCGGTATCAACCGAAATCATAAACACAACCACACCCACAAGTCAAGAATCCGACAGTCGGCAATCTGATTGCATAAAATGTTGATTTTAACCGATTTTAGCTTGATTCAATAGCGAGTACTTGATTCCATAGCGATTGCTTGATTCCATAGCGATTACTTGATTCCATAGTGATCATTTAGTCCCATAGCGATTACTTGATTCCATAGCGATTACTTGATTCCATAGCGATTACTTGATTTTATAGTGATTACTTGATTCCATAGTGATTACATGATTCCATAGTAATTACTTCATTCCATAGCGAAGGTAGAGGATAAGCTTAAGATATTTAATGAAGCCTGAGCCAAGAGAACAGTACACTAGAACGCGAGAAGATAGTACCAGTTTGGCTCCAATCGCATGAAGAATTTTGATCACTATTATCGATTCAAGTGAAAAACATGTAACAAAATGTTGGAATGAAATTTATCACATATGACACTTAATTATCATATAGAAATCAGATAATTCCAACATAAATTGAAAGACTGCGGAATGCGAATAAAACAAATGTTTTGATCATGTTCGCAACATTGGACAAGCCATACTGCATGAATATCCTTCTAAATTACTAAAAAATTAGTTACCACCTTTACAAGCCCAATTTTCAATAACTCACTATTTCTATCTTGGCGTGACGTCCGTTAATAAGATAAGGCAACAATGTACCCAGATCCCAGTTTCGATCTGAGTGAAGTATTTCAACATTCTCGTCTTCCGTTTTTATGAAGCCAATGTTTTCTTTTCAGAATTGTTGAAAAATTGTCGGTATTTTCCTTCTCCACAGACTCCTTAACCTTGCAGATTTCAAACAATTTCTCTTAATCAATTAATATAAAATAGATTCTTATAAACTGATTTAATGCTTCATATATCGGATTATTTAACTTACCTTTCTAAAAATATATCAAAATTAGACTGCATTTGTAGTCAGGATTGTGATTTCGTTTGATAGAATATGAGCATTATATGGCTAGCACTTGTTATCAATGTGAATAGAACTATAGTAATTATAATGGATCTGATATTCTACTTGGCAGGTTGTTCAGTGTGTATGCGATGCTATTTACCAAAGCAATATATATATATATATATATATATATATATATATATATATATATATATATATATATATATATATATATATGTATGTGTGTGTGTGTGTGTGTGTGTGTGTGTGTGTGTGTGTAATGTTTACATTAAGGCACCAATGAAATGACGAATACTTACATGGCTTTGTCAATATTATTAAAAGATATTGATACAATATTCCCAAAATTACAACTTGAATTATTTAGGTAAACACGACACGAGAACTGGCATTCATCTGTAACAAATGTACTGCTTCTAAAATGTTTTCTGATGTATGTTTCTTTGTTTGTTTGTTTCGAGTGGGAAGATTAAGTTGGATGACGCCCATAAAACGTTCACACTATCTTTGAACATAGATATGGTCTAGTTGACATGCTTGGTGATAGATAGTAATGACGAGTTTAACCGATCATCTTTAGAAATATTGATTCTGCATTTTCTCAAATTGTAAGGCAATTGTTTTGATAATATATGAGAGTGGAACATTGTTAAAATATTTTGAGACCTAAAATTGCATCAGAAGCATTTGTGAAACCGCGAATAATCACAATCTTCCTCTTTTTATAGTCCTCTAATTTTTGTGTTTTTTCTGCTTTGACAAAGAAATCAGCATCAAAGTAAGACGTTTATTTTGTTATTTGTTAAGGATATATTAACACATAATGTTTTCACATCCAAGATCCAGACCTGCCACAAGATAACCTCCTACGAATAAAACAGGGTCATCTGGATTCGTTTATTTCAAAGACCTTATATATATATATGAACATCTATTTATGTCAACAAAGATACTTAAACCGATTTCTGTTAAATCAACAACCCATAGATTTGTGCTAGTTCAGTCGGGTATCCATGTATAGGTGGGTGTCATTAGAATCTGAGCATCTACAAGGTCCTAAATTTGTGTATATGCAGAAAGGTAAAAGTTTTAAATGGTAGGTGTCTCTACCAGAATAAGACAACGCTAAGGCATGTTGTAGATTTATTTCGATAATTGTTATAATATATGCAACACCTAATCCTCTCAAGTGATTTTAAAAGTTAGCCCCTTCGTAACACTCATTCAAACTTCCTCTGGCAGATAACGTTTATTGCGGATTATTGTGGATATTTAAAAGATTTATTTACATATTCTTATCAAGTGTGGATATTATAATAAGAACAATAAATATACTAAGGGAACACTGCTCAAAGTTTTAAAAAAATGTTTTAACTTTCTAATATATATCTTTTTGTTATGTATAATTAAGATCTACTTACAGGTATTATTAAGGTTTATAGAATTTACAATCTTTGATAGATTATTCAAGATGCAAAAGCAAATACTTTAATCTGATTAAAGTGAAGATTGTTATATAAACACATGTTCGGTTGACCTTTCGATTTATCCATCCAACTAAAGGTTTCAAAGCTTATACAATATCATTTCCAACATTGACACTAACGATACTTAAACAAAATGATATCGATACCTATCAGATCTACTTTATGGTCCAGGTTTTAATCAAGGTGAACGACGTTAGCCTTTATTTAACACTGTCTTACTAAACGAATCTAACCCCTATTGTCACTAAAATCACGAATGTCAATAACAAACAAAAGAGTTCTAGTGTATGATCCTTTCCCGGGAGATTTGATGTTTTTGATGTTGACAATGTGAGTAAA